>CAIGQQ010030348.1:2689104-2714944 GCA_903798035.1 Danio albolineatus | reverse complement strand
TATATATATATATATATATATAATTTAATGTATTTATTTACTTATATATAATTTATTTTAAAAATGCGGGCATTACGTTAAAGATTCATTTTATTTAAAAAAATATTATTCTTATTTTTTAATTCAACTATTGTGGTGCGTGTCTGGCTAGGGGGCCCTACAGGACAATGTGCCCAGGGGCCTTTGAGTTCTTAATCCGGGCCTGGCAGGAGTGTGTTAAAGCAGTGCAGTTAAACACCAGCATATGCTCTATTCTTAACCACGACACACATTCAGTATTAATCCACACAGTGGAAAAGCTAAACTATTTTGAAACTTGACCGCCGCACGTGTGTAGGAACAGGTAACGGTGGTCATAGCAAAGACAAACGGCAGTGGATCGCGAGCTCACAAACGCATTTAAATCTGTAAGCAAAGCAGCACATGTGTTTTTATTGTGGTTTTAGCCACGATATGAGGATATTAAGAGTTAAGCAGATACAGTACAAGCCGAGTGGAGCGGTTACAACTAACAAAACACAATTAAATACATAATTTGCAATCTAGAGAAAACAAGGAGGCGACCATTTTAATTGCACTTGTGAAATGAAGGAAGAAACTGGTCCATGAACTGTGTCATACATCAATAGTCTTTTCACTAATCAGAAAAAAGAGAGCACAAGGCTGGGGCTATAATGCTGAGGTGACTCATGACTTTTCACTGCCTCATCTTTGGGTAGGGAAAATAACACTTTCCCTCACACTTCAGAGTACAGCATGTTCGCGACATGATTCAACCAGGATCTGCTAGCTTGTCTTTTAATTTTCCCGGGTCTCCTTTTGTAACAAATGGGCATGGCTTGAGTTCTGTATCGACGTCATGCAGACACGGCTAAAGATTCTTTACCGATTCATTCAGACCACTACGAGTCGACTCTTTTATAGATGAATCAATAGTATTAAACATGATGGGAAATCATGGTAGGGAAAAGGAGCGAGGACTCAAGTGCAAAGAAAATGGGAATTTATTTATAATAAAAGTAAAAAGGCAAAACAAACAACCCAGAGGGGGAAAACATTAACAAAACAGATAAACAATCACAAACAAATTAGACTGGGCTGGTTGGGAAGGATCAGGACAGGAGAATATGTTAGAACAGGGGATATCATTGACGACGAAATGGCACAGAACAGCAGACATGAGGAGAATATAAAGCAGAAATAATAGGCAATAGACGGGAGAGTACATGACACAAGAAAACACCACAAGCCATGTGCTCACATAAAACGGGACATGAACACGCAGCCAATGAGAGAACTCATAAACCGTGTGTTCAAAACAGACAACGGAAGCATGTGGCCATGTAAACACAGGGCCACGTGCTTAGACAAACGCAAGGCACAAGCACACGATAAAATTAAAACATCTGACAGTGCGCTTACACATGCAGGGTGCATGTTTCATCCCAGCGCCGACCGAAAACCGAAACCAACTAGACTTAGACGCTGGGAATGAAACAGCACGCTGCAGACAGCCGAACACTAACACCAGGACGAGAGTGCGCATTTGCGAACACGCCCAGACCTCACGCGGCCCTATCAAGCAGGAGCGCGCACGGTCCAAGCGCGCCCACAATTGTCACTCATACAGAGACACAATGACAACACAAAGGAATAGACAGAGCTAGTGTCCGGACTCTGTCACCAAAACAAGAATTAACAAGACAGGAGTGGCAGAACCCTGACAGATGCGCTTTCAGAATTAAGCCTTATGCCTCAGTCACACTAGCATTTGAGCTTGCGAAATTCTGTCGTATGTCGCTGTGAAAAGGGGCGGGATTAAACAAAAATGATTAGACTTTTAAAAAGCAAGCGATTGCTCCATATAAAAAGTTTCTGTCCAAAGAGGTCATGTTTTGATCCTTGATTGGTCTTGAACTTTCCAACGCAGCGAATTGCGAAACTTGTCGCACGACCTTACGTTTCCGGTCTGATGCATTCTCATGTGTATGAGTGGAAGTCTATGGGGAGGAAAGTGCAGTGTGACAGCAGCTTCAGCTGGATATTTCACTTCGCTTAGAGCTGTGTTACACGCTGCATGGAAGGTTATTTCAAAAACCCATAATAGGGAAACAAACTGTTCATAATTATCATAACGATCAGATCACTTCATTGTAAAAGTCTTAAATTCATAAACATTACCTTTTTGAAAAGTAAACTTTATTGTGTAACTGCAGGTTAACTATGTTTAGAGACTGTCCACCCTATACTCAACACCTTAACTCTTTCTGATTTAATAATATAATAACATGCACTTTTCCTAAAGCTGCCTCAGACTGAAAATTATTGTGAAAAGCGTTAAACAAAAATAATGGTTTGAATAGAATGAGAATGTTGCACCTAAATCTTAACTATCCAACCAAATTAGCTCGAGATTTAAGATATTGAACGGAATTGTAAGTAATTAAAGCCATATTGGTATTCCTGTTGGAAATGAAACACAAATATCATATGCAAGCGTGACATTTTTGTAGGAATTATGGGCTTTACTTGCAGTGGCTTCCACAGCCCCAGTGCTAAAGATTCTTGGTCGACCTTTGTTTTTGAGCTCTGTTAGTTAAGCCCTCCAACTCTACAACCATCAGGCATTGTAAACCAGTCATCTCCAATCACAGAGTGGCAGATGGTCACGCATACGCACAAACTGAAATAGCAACAAAAAGACAAATATTTCGAGTGTGAGGCATGCAGGGATCTTGAGTAATTCAAACTGCTGCAGAACTGCCTAAGTGGCCTGTATCTCTATAGATTCAGAAGATGCAGTAACCCAGTTCCAGAATATGCTGTAACTCTGCTCCCTCTTCTCTTTTTTCTGCAGGTGATCAGGTCAGACACTTTCAAGCATCTAAATCATCTGGAAATTTTGCAGTTGTCAAAAAACCAGATTCGTCAGATAGAAGTGGGAGCGTTCAATGGCCTTCCCAATCTTATCACCCTGGAGCTATTTGACAACAGACTACCATTGGTACCTTCACAGGCGTTCGAGTACCTGAGCAAGCTGCGTGAACTCTGGCTGAGGAACAACCCTATAGAGACCCTGCCAGCGTACGCCTTCCACCGCGTGCCGTCATTGCGGCGGCTAGATCTCGGGGAGCTGCGCAAACTCAGTTTCATCTCAGAGGCAGCATTTGAAGGGCTGCTGAACCTGCGTTTTTTGAATCTGGGTATGTGCGGGCTTAAGGATGTACCCAACTTGACACCACTTGTGCGACTGGAGGAACTGGAGCTGTCGGGAAATCAACTCGGCGTGGTGCGTCCTGGATCATTTCAAGGCCTGGTGTCTCTGCGCAAACTGTGGCTCATGCACTCTCGGATCTCGGTCATTGAGAGGAATGCATTCGATGACCTGAAGAACCTAGAGGAGCTCAATCTGTCTCATAATTCTCTGCATTCGTTGCCTCATGATCTCTTCACTCCACTGCAGCAGCTGGAGCGTGTGCATCTGAACCACAACCCTTGGGTTTGCAACTGTGATGTGTTGTGGTTGAGTTGGTGGCTCAAAGAAACCGTTCCTGATAACTCCACCTGTTGCGCGCGATGCCATGCTCCACCAGGCATTAAGGGCAGGTACATTGGTGATCTCGACCAGCGGGATTTCACCTGCTATGCTCCTGTGATCGTGGAGCCACCGACTGACCTGAACGTAACCGAGGGAATGGCAGCAGAGCTAAAATGCCGTACCGGGACATCCATGACATCTGTCAACTGGTTGACCCCGAATGGTACCTTGATGACCCATGGAGCCTACAAGGTCCGAATCTCTGTCCTTCACGACGGGACTCTGAATTTCACCAATGTGACCATGCAGGACACAGGACCGTACACCTGCATGGTCACCAACTCTGCTGGCAACACCACAGCGACTGCTGTGCTGAACGTCTCTGCTCCTGACCCAGGCAACGGCTACAGCTACTTCACTACTGTTACAGTTGAAACCGTAGAGTCGGGGCAGGAGGGACACGATTCGCCAGCTCGGCAGTTTGTCAACGAGACCTTTATTAGTTTTCCAGGACCGACGGCCTCATCTACGTCAGCAGGGCCCACTGGCTCCATGCTATCCTCCTTGTCACCACGAGCCACACGTGCACCAGATCGACCATTTACTGTCTCCATCACGGATGTTGCCAACTTGTCAGGCCTTGAGGATGTAATGAAGACGACCAAGATCATCATTGGATGCTTTGTGGCCATCACCTTCATGGCTGCCGTGATGTTGGTCGTCTTCTATAAGCTCCGTAAGCAGCACCAGCTGCACAAACACCACGGTCCGGCACGGGCCATCGAGATCATCAATGTTGAAGATGAGATCGGATCTGCAGGGGGAGCTAGTGGCATCACTGGAGGGAGCACTGTCCACACGGGGGTAGGAACTGGTGGAGGAAGCGGACAGAGTCCGAGAATTCATGACCCTGAAATCATGACCCTGCCAAGCGTTGGGCAAGCAGATCACCTGAACCACTACTACAAAGCGCACCACTTTAACAACAACGTGCTGGGCTTGAACATGACCACTGGAATGCTCAACAACAAACCCAACCCTTCTCAAAATCAGGCTTCGACCTTGAAAATGGTGCCTGCCGGTGACCCTGGCTCCAACCCAGGCTCGATCTCACCTCCCCTGCCAATTCCCATCCCAATGGCGATGACTTTCCATGGAACTCTGAAAGGTCTTAGTCACGTTCCCAATGTGCAGACTGAGCCGCTGTTGCTATCGAACGGCTCCAAGGAGAGCGTTCAGGAGACCCAGATCTGATTTCTCGCATACCCGCGCACTCGCAAAAAGGGGGGAGTAGACTGGATTTTTACGCCAGAGTGACTGTCAAGTCTTTGACATTATGGAACTCCATAATCCCTTTCCGACAGATTCCATGGAATATTCCGTTCAATGAACAGAGACAGGCTTTTACTTCTGAAGTGGACATTTGGCACTATCGAGTACATACGTGCCAAAGCAAGCGTCTTTTTTGCAGTTCTTATGAGTTGTGTCCGCGTATAAAAAAAATATAGTCTATATTAAAGTAGTGTAATTACTTCAGTGTCAGTTTGCCACAGTCCAGCGACACCGAGTACACACACTGATGTACAGCAGCTAACAGACCTGTATAAAAGCATACACACATTTACACTTCCTGGAGGTTGACATCATTATTCATCGTACTCACCTCAGTAGGTTGTGTACCTGTGTGTGTGTCTGTGTGTGCGCGCGCGTGCGTGTATGTGTGTGTGTGTGTAAGGGACAGTATTACCTGAGACTAATTCAGAAATAAAGACTTAAACTGCTGTGATCCAGAACACATGCTCATGCTCACTCTGCTTCATGATGCCATTCTGAATCTAGCACAAGTGAGGATCAGTTCATAAGCTCAGAATCCGAACTGTAAAAGACAGCAGTTTCAGGGTGACATCCACACACACACATACACTATCATCATCAAGCCTAGAGAGGAGGGCAGAGAGAAGAAGCCTTTCCGTGTGAGTTCTCGGCTGCTGTCCTCAGCAAGGGTACCACCGTACCGTCCAACAAGCCGCCGTAGTGTTAACTCTCTGTGCATATTTACGTTTGAAGAGCTCTCGAGTGTCACATGTTTGTCTTTTCGCCTGTCAGTGCTGAGTTGAAGAGTAACAGCAGTGTGTAAGGGCTATTTCACTGGCGCTGGGTGTTTTTGATGTGCGCAGAACATGTCTGGACTTAAAGTCAACATGAAATGCCATTTACCCTCTGTAATGTTCCTGCGCCAAAACAGGATATTCAATGGATGCGGGGCGGATCTTGACTTTGTTCATCAGGAATTGACAGTGGACCCGAGAGGGATTTGTGATGTAGCCGAGATGGAAAGGTCTGAGAGGCACTGCAGGTTACGTTTTGATAAAAGATTCTGAAGATATTTTTTTTTTACTTGGCCTCATGTGCACAAGTTGAATCGTGCACAATAAGACCAGGAATCTGTGTTTAAAAAAAAAAAGAATAATAATAACAGCAAAAGTCCATCTTGAGTTCACGTTGACTTTAAATATAAGCTATATTAAAGCTTTGAGATATACTGGGATACGCAGCACAGGGGAATTTCACCAACATGAAAAATTTTAGATTTTTATCCGAGAGAGAATGAAAGACATTGTGAAAATGTCCAGATTTTTCTGACGAAAGATTTTGCAATATGTAATCTACTGTAAAGATTTTCAAGTATACTGTTTATAGACCAAATCAGCGGGTTTGGGTTCAATGGGTTGGTTATTAGTCGGGGTTCAGGGAAGGGGAGGGGGAAAAAAAAAAGAGGGAAAACCGCTCTTGAGCCACTGCAGATTTAACATTAGCCATCCGGTTTCAGAGAGTATTGAGGAGATTTACGGACTGACCAGTCCTCTGTGGGAGCCATACAACACCTGCTGACTACATGAAGCGATCTATTGATCAAGTCCTCATTCTTGAATGGCTTTGAAGTTGTATATTAACAATGTGCAATGTGCCATTAATTGGAGTAGAGTACACATGCGTGTATTATTGTAATTGCTGCATTAAACTTTATTCGGTTTTTCATTTCCAATTCATCATCTTTTTATCCTGCTGTTGTTGATTTGATTCACTAAATGCCGGGGACGTTCACAAATCAAGCTGGACTTAATTGAACAAACTGACCTGTTGTTATGTTCTCTTATCTCCTATAGTGCTTTAGATAGCTCAGCAACCTGAAGACATGCTAGGATATCAGCCCGGCAGTCCTTCAAACGTTATTTCCCATAATGAAATTATAGGACAAACCACATTTTATCCTGCTTTTTTATTTATTTATATATATTATTGTTATTGCTTTCCATATTTCCGCCTACAGTATAAAAGCAGACTGTATTTGAATATCCAGTGCGGTTGCTAAGCAACAACATCATTGCCAGGAAATGCTCTTTAAAGCTTATTGTAGCACCTGACCCTCATCTGCTGATGCCGAACATAGGTATATCAGAATTACGTCAGTATCACATAAGTGAAAGGTTAGTTAATGCGAGCAACGTGTTCTTTGTGTCCTCGATGGCAGACAGAATTAAAACACGCACATCCTCAGTCGTATCCGTACAAAGAGAAGATCTTATAAATGAAGGTGTGCTCATGCAGTATTGAGGGAGACGTGTTTGCGTTTAACGCACGTCCAAAATGTCTGCATCACATTTTTGCAATGCTAAAGCTGCGCAGACTGTCTATAAATGAACTGATTTCTCAAAGGAGAGAAGAATCTTATTATATTATTGGACATGATACAGGGAGTGCAGAATTATTAGGCAAGTTGTATTTTTGAGGATTAATTTTATTATTGAACAACAGGCATGTTCTCAACGAACCCAAGAAACTCATTAATATCAAAGCTGAATATTTTTGGAAGTAGTTTTTAGTTTGTTTTTAGTTTGAGCTATTTTAGGAGGATATCTGTGTGTGCAGGTGACTATTACTGTGCAGAATTATTAGGCAACTTAACAAAAAACAAATATTTCAATGATTTATTTTCACCAGTGAAACCAATATAACATCTCAACATTCACAAATATACATTTCTGACATTCAAAAACAAAACAAAAACACATCGGTGACCAATACAGCCACCTTTCTCTGTAAGGACACTCAAAAGCCTGTCATCCATGGATTCTGTCAGTGTTTTGATCTGTTCACCATCAACATTGCGTGCAGTAGCAACCACAGCCTCCCAGACACTGTTCAGAGAGGTGTACTGTTTTCCCTCCTCGTAAATCTCACATTTGATGATGGACCACAGGTTCTCTATGGGGTTCAGATCAGGTGAACAAGGAGGCCATGTCATTAGTTTTTCTTCTTTTAGACCCTTTCTTGTCAGCCACGCTGTGGAGTACTTGGTCATCACACAAGGCTTTTTCAGCCTTTCTTATCTTGGCCGTGTCTCTGAGTATTGCACACCTTGTGCTTTTGGGCCCTCCAGTGATGTTGCAGCTCTGAAATATGGCAAAACTGGTGGCGAGTGGCATCTTGGCAGCTGCACGCTTGACTTTTCTCAGTTCATGGGCAGTTATTTTGTGGTTTTTTCCACACGCTTCTTGCGACCCTGTTGACTATTTTGAATGAAATGCTTGATTGTTGGATGATCACGCTTCAGAAGCTTGGCGATTTTAAGAGTGCTGCATCCCTCTGCAAGATATCTCACTATTTTTGACTTTTCGGAGCCTGTCAAGTCCTTCTTTTGACCCATTTTGCCAAAAGAAAGGAAGTTGCCTAATAATTCTGCACACCTGATATAGGGTGTTGATGTCATTACACCACACCCCTTCTCATTACAGAGATGCACATCACCTAATATGCTTCATTGGTAGTAGGCTTTCCAGCCTATACAGCTTGGAGGAAGACAACATGCATAAAGAGGACAATGTGGTCAAAATATTAATTTGCCTAATAATTCTGCACTCCCTGTATCAAGTCATCAGCGTTTTAGATTTATATTTTCCCTCATTTGTAGATTTTAAACACATATTAGTGGCTTTATTTAAAGGAATACACCAGCATACAGCTGACAAGCATCAACTAGAAGAGTATTTGCTCAGACAGACATTATATTTCCAAAACCTCACTACAGAAGCAGTTTTCTATTTTAATATATGACCATAAACTCTATAGCGAGATCAGTCAGTATATGTCAGAGTTGAGACGTGTGTTGTCCCGTAGCAGGTTGTTCTTCTCTATGCATCCTCTTTGTGGCCAGTGAAATCACATTACCCTTACGGCTACTGAGAGACAATTCATCTGAAGCTTTTCCCCCATCTCAGAAAGCTGCTATAAGCTGATTTGCAATGACTGAGAGATGAAGACATCGGTGTATTTTAAGACAAGGCGAAGCGAGCTGTTTCTGAATCAGCACAGAACGATTGTATCATGAAGCAGTATCATCACTGTAAACTCTTAATGTGGTGGATCTCTCTCTTGCTCTCTCGTCCTCACACTGACTGTGTTCATGTATTGCCTTGTATATAACCTAAAGATGTAAATATTCTCTATTTTTTGACTTATCGTTAGCAGAATACGCGCGTTCTTCAGGATTTGAAACTATCTGCTTCTCTCTCTCTGCTATGTATGGGTGAATCTCATGAAAACGGCTCACATTTCATCACAGTGTACTGTGCACAGAGGGGAAAATGAGGATAATCAGGCCTATTTGACCAATCATGATTACTGTGCACTTTTGATTTTTGTGCCGATTCACATTATTGTAATAAAATATCTATTAAATGAATGTATTAAATATATATATATATATGAAGAGTTCAGATGCAAAAACCTCTTAATGTCATCTGAAATGTTCTCCTAAAATTAGTATTTTCCTCAGCCTCCTGTGTTTGTTAGGTTATTTCACATTAAAGGACATATTCGTCATTATAAAGTCAAATTTCTGAGTCTACACACAAGACTTGCTCATCTTAGAAGAAAATATCAAGCGGCATTTAGGCTACGTTTACACTGCCAGTTAAATGTGGCACATTTCCGATTTTTTTATTCGTATGTGACATATCGGATCTGTTCTATGAGCGAGTAAACATGAAATAAATACATGCATTCGGATATTCAGAGATCGGTTTCAGGCCTCCTTCATATGTGGAAATAAGTGTAGTTTATTTATAATTTATAAACTAATTTCGAGCTTATGATTGATCACGGCTGGTTCCGCATTATCCAATTTATGATTCACCAATCAGACGATTCCTAAGCCACTATAAATACCCTAAGCTCCATATCACAGCCATCTTCATTTTGAAAAATCCCCCCTTCCACCCCTACTCCTCCTCCTTTCCTAGATGGGTGGCACGGTGGCCCACTGGTTAGCACTGTTGCCTCACAGCAAGAACGTCACTTAGTCATTACCAAGCCAGCTGACGTTTCTATGTGGAGTTTACACGTTCGCCCTGTGCTCACGTGGGTTTCCCCCGGGTTCCTCCCACCGTCCAAAAACATGCAACTTAAGTTAATTGACTAATCCAAATCGGCACCCCTCAAACTCCCCTCTCATCTTACAAACGGGAGGGAGCCCCGGGCTTGAGGATCTTATGAGCTCAGGACTCTCTCCCGGGACAGTATGCCAAACAAGCTTTATAATCAATCATCAGCTAAGTGTGAACTCTTGTTATCAGATATAAATCGGATATGTGACAATGCGACTATCACAAGGGTGTAGATTCACTAGACCAGAGTTGCCCAAAGTAGGGCCCGCGGGCCAAAGTTGGCCCATTGTAACCTTTGATTTTGCCCACCATCCCATCTGAGAGGAGAGTGAGAATGATGAAGAGGGTCAGAGTGAATGCCTTTAACACAGATCGTCATTTCTAATTTGACCTATCCTTATTTGTTTGTTTTATTGCTGAGCTACGAAAATAAGCAAACTGAAATTAAATGTTTTAATTAAATTTTGTAACTGAATCTGATTTAAAATGTAAATACTGTCACTCAACGGATACAGGACTATGCAGAAGCAAATCTAGGAAAAATCTAGTGTAATTCTGTTAGAAATGAGATTGTTTATAAAGTAATAAGGCCATAATAAAAATGTAAATAAATATTGTATTAGTCAATATAAAGCAATATTTCCTTGTCATTTTAAAATATTGTTAAATAAATTAGGAATTTATCCATGGCATCTATATTTACCTTCGGCCCACTAGCCTCAATCATGTTTGGTTTCTGGCCCTTCATAAGAAAAGGTTTGGGCACCCCTGATCTAGACATTGATGGGAACGTGCATCCCTAGAGCACATGCATTGAACAGCACAAATTCGCACTTTTAAAAACGTGAATAAAGTACATTTAGAAACTAAATAAACACTTAATAATACAACTAACAACCTCGTCCCATGCTGCAAAAGTTAATCCACATGATTTTACTGCAGTCAGGCTTTGAGGAGCAGTGAATGCAGAGAAAGTTAGAGCGGTGTGTGACGCAGTTTAACCGTTGCATCTTGATTATTGTTTTTCAAAATGGAGGCCAAAATCGAAACTGAGTTTTGATTAATTGCACAGCCTCGGATAATAGTGTTACGCTGAACTCGTAGCAAACTTGACTTGGTGCATGTGTTGGTTAAGAGTTAATGGAGCAGAGTCGATTACATTAGGGACATTTCAGTGATTGGTGGATATTGGTGGGGACACGTCCCCCCCATCGATGCCAATTCTACGGCATCATGTAAACAGGCAGATGGGGTTTATCGAGGCGTTCCGTTTCGTACGTCATTAAGTGAAGTTTCACAAACTAATTTTGAGAGGAGCACGTGATATGATTGACCTCAGCTGGTCTCTCATCAACAATCATTAGTCAGCCAATCAGATTAATTCAATCACACTATAAAAGTAACCCAGCAAATAACACTTCCTTATCAGCGTTTTCCGAAGGAACCCCCCCATCCACCCCTTCTATCTTTAACACGGGGAGCCCTCGAGAACTACCTGTTCTTGTACTCCCGTTTACATGCTCATTCTACCAGGCGGGAGCCCTGGACTCAACTATCTCTGAGCTCAGGGTTCTCTCCTGGGACAGCATGCCAAACCTGCTAACAATTGTCAAACAATATCTAAGTGTGAACTCTTGAAACTTACTTACGATGATGGGGTACTTCTCCACGGTTTAATGATGTAAAACTAGCGTGTGTGGAGATGCCGATGCGGTAAACAACAACAACAACAGAGGAAACATGGAGGAGGAAAGTGGTCAGTGGTCGACAGCACCTGCCTTCTCGCCCTGTGGGGAGATGAGCCAATGGAAAACACCATATATAAACCATAGGCGCAAGCTGCGATGACGACCCTTTCCCTCCTCCCCCACCACCTCAAAATCGTTTCAAAGTTGGACGAACTTCGCTTAATTCGCAGAGCTAAAAGCAAGACGATTTTTATCTGTTGTGGCTAGTGTGGTGCAGATGCTAGAATTCGCCTTTACGCATGCGCGACGTCGTAAATTGTATGCCAAGTGTAAACACATGAATCTGACATGGCTCACAATTAAAATAACGAGTAAATGGACAGGTAATCAAATATAGACAACCAATCGGAATTAAGCATCAAGGCCTGACAGTGTAAACGCGGCCATAGAGGTGTTTGCATCTGAACTCTTCATAAGCTATCAATTGGCATGAAGTCAGGACACTAAATATTGTTTTACATTGCAAACAGTGACCCCTTTGTGATATTCACCCGTACATCTCTCTATATCTCTGTCTTCAGAGCGACACGCTATTCAAAACAACACAAAAAAAAACAGAAAAAAAGATCTAAAGTTAATATTTTTTTGCATTAAAGACAGTTAAAAGGTGCCGCTGATATCTCCATTTAGCTCTGTTCCTCATCTGTTGACCTATTTATTTGTACTTGAGTATTTTAGTTTGCTTTGGTTTCTCTTCTGTGTCGATGCTGTGGAGAGTTAGTTGACTGGCCGTCGGTTCCGGGGTCAAAGGTTGTGGCAAATGCTTAACTGTGCGTGTGAGCCTCTGCACTATGCCATTCGCTACACAGACGCTCTTTACCAATAAAACATGGACATTTTGGCTTTAGAAACTCTTGACTGTGTGTCTTTATGCTGTATTTTGATGTAAATGTGGTGTAAACACTTCATGAGTCCAGGTGTTTAGAGATGTAGTACAGACGGAGGGGTTACGTCAAAAAGGGGGAGTGGCTTGTGCCATTTTACAGCCAATCAGTAATGCTTGCATGATATGACGTATAATTTGGGGGCGGAGTTTTATTAAGAGGGCTGAATTTGAACATTTTAGTTAGTTCTAAGGGTGGCGCAGTGGTTAGCACTTGGGCCTCTCAGCATGAAGGTCGCTGGTTTGAGCCTCGGCTGGGACAGCTGGCACTTCTACGTGGAGTTTGCACGTTCTCCCCGTGTTGGTGTGGGTTTCCCCCACAGTCCAAACACATGCGGTATAGGTGAATTGATTAACTAAATTGGCCATACTGTATGAGTGTGTGTCAACAAGAGTGTATGGTTGTTTCTCAGTACTGGGTTGCAGCTGGAAGGGCATTAACTGTGTAAAACATATGCTGGAATAGTTGATGGTTCATTCCACTGTGGCGACCTCTGATAAATCAGAAAATGAATGAATGTGTTCTGTCTGCAGTTTAAAGATGACCGAACTGGTTTTCATTTAGAGATGGGTTAAGACAACTGCAGTTATCAGGCAGACACGTCCTTCGAATTAAACACTGAAGAGGGGGAGTGGCCTGTGCTCTTTTGTGTAAGCCAATCAGTAATCTGGGATGTGGCTTATTTTTTGGGGGGCGTGGTTTTGGAAAGAGGGTGTGGTCTAATTGAGGTTATCTCTGCACAGCAAAAAAAACTCAGTGTACATTTAACTCAATTTGAGTATAACTTCACACTCCTCTGGTGTACATATGACTCCATTTTAGAGTTAAATTAACAAATTTAAAATAATTTGAACATTACACACAGAGTTCATTTTAACATTATTTATTAAATTTTATATTCATTTTATTCTTACATCGGACTGGAGTGTGTGTGTTACACTTCAAAGTGTTAATAGATTACCTTTTTCCTATATTATCAATTGGTGTGTGTGTGACAGATCAAATATGCTTAAAATAGTTTTAATTTACTAAATGTTCATTTATCTTTTTAGAAATAATTTCAATACATTCGACTCTTTGTATTTTAAAATGCAACAAGACATGTTTCAAGTAAACCATACTGGTTTGATCACTGTTTGTCTGAAAGAACCGGTTGAGTAAAAAAACTGGACTTCCCATCAGTGGGAAATACACTCGAGCACTCGAGCATGCGCATGTTAATGAAATGCTTTATTAACTCAACTTCCTGCAGTTTTGTGACCTGATCTAAAGCGAGGACTATTCATGCTTTATAAATCCCTTATAAATGACTATTAAAGGCTCAGTTTTATTCTAAACAGGAAAAAAGTACATAGACGAATTTATTAATTTCTATATAGCTGAAGTCAAGTGTGTGTGTGTGGGGTTCTGACTCCAACTGTACACAATGAA
Source organism: Danio albolineatus (assembly GCA_903798035.1). Classification (NCBI taxonomy): domain Eukaryota; kingdom Metazoa; phylum Chordata; class Actinopteri; order Cypriniformes; family Danionidae; genus Danio; species Danio albolineatus. The sequence continues at coordinate 2,700,897 of CAIGQQ010030348.1, read as the reverse complement.
ACTGTATCAAATGTATCAAATGAAAAATTAATCATTGCAACCGTATCTAAAATAAAATGACTACAGTTTCAACATTGCTAAATAACTTTGTTGTACCATAATATATTGTTAAATTATATCGTTGTTTTTTTAATCAAATTTGATGTTATATTTTGACACTCCTGTGGTTCAGCAATGGTTAAACTTTACAGTAATTTAATTTTTCAGATAGGATTGCTAAGATTAATGTTCATTTGATATTAAGCCTTTAATAGTCATTTATAAGGAATTTCTAAAGCATGAATAGTCCTCACTTTAGATCAGGTCACAAAACTGCAGGAAGTTGAGTTAATAAAGCATTTACTAACATACAAATTTACTATTAATATATGCCTGAATAATAAGAATTATAAATGATGTTTGAAATAGTTTATTAATCATTACTAACTCATTCTGAATTATTTTAAAAACCTCCCACTACTCTTAAATACAGATGGTTTGTAAATGATGTGATACTTAACTTAGTCATGAAAAATTAATCAGTAACAAATGATGAAAGTACAATTATTAAGCACATTATAAATGTCCTCATAAGTCAAGAATAGAGCATTTGTAGCTGCAGGTATAAACTGCTTACTCACGTCTATTAATGCAGAGTTAATGATTAACAAATGATGAATTCACTATTTACTAATGCTTAATAGATCATTCATAGTGTGTAGTTATTATAAAGTGTTACCAAAAAACTCTTAAATATACGCTCTTTCACGCTCGTGGAGTCAAATGTACTCCGGTTTTAACACTGAACAACACCAAAATAATCACGCTGTATATTTAACACTGAATTTTTTGCTGTGAATTCTTTTTTCCTGTAGTTTCTAGATGAGTAAATCAGCGGGTTTCATGCTAGAATCACACCATTCATTTATTCTCCTTCAGCTTAGTCGCTTATTTATCAGGGGTCGCCACAGTAGAATGAACCGCCAACTATTCCAGCATATGTTTTAGCAGTGGATGCCCTTCCAGCTACAACACAATACTGAAAAACACTCATACACACTCATTCACACAGAAACTCATGCACTACAGGCAATTTAGTCAATCAATTCCCCTATAGCGCATGTGTTTGGACTGTGGGTGAAACCGCAGCACCCGGAGGAAACTGACTCAGCCAGGGCTCGAACCAGTGATCAGCGTTCCACCAGAATCAGATTATACACTGCAAAAACTACATTTCCTATCAAGAGTTTTTGTGGTGTTTCTAGTCCAAATATCTACAAATTCTCAAAGCTAGAAGCATTTGCTGAAATAACGAGTCAAAAATGAATGTTTCTTCCTTAAAACAAGCAAAAGAAACTGCCAACAGAGTAAGTATGATGATCACGTCTAAAGGAAGAACTAGATCAGGGATGTCCAAACTCCCCTGGAGGGCAAGTGTCCTGCTGAGTTTAGCTCCAACTTGCTTCAGCACACCTGCCTGGAGGTTTCTAGTATATCTAGTAAGAGCTTGATTAGCTGGTTCAGGTGTGTTTGATTAGGGTTGGAGCTAAACTCTCCAGGACACCGGACCTCCAGGACTGAGTTTGGACACCCCTGATTTAGATCATTTCGTGTACCCAATCTACCCTCCTTTACAAGACTGTTCATTAATGGTCATAATAATCTTAAATCCCTTAAAGTACTATATATATATATATATATATATATATATATATATATATATATATATATTAAAAAAATGTAAAAAACGTGAGCATTTATATGCATTTATGAATGTATTTTATCATCTTTGCGTCAAATTACAAAAAATTAATAACTGCTTATGCGAGGCGTTTCTAATGCAGCGTCTATAGGGCTGAGTGTAGCATCATTACATTATCTGACATTATTCTCTCTTCAGGCTGCCGTTTTCAGTCTCGCACATTTTGTTTTCAGTTTCTGAAAGTCTTGATAACACCATCCTGGAGTTTTTCTTTTATTATTTCAGCAAATTGGATTGTAAACATAGTATTTGTTGTGCTCACCCATTCACTGCGGTCTAAGTTTACCCAGCTATGACGCCTTCTGCTACTGAGACACCCAGAAATGTCTAAAGGGTCTTTAGGAAGATTGTTTTGCTTGTTTTAAAGTGAAAACTCACTTAAATTTGACTCGATCTTTCTTCCAACAAAAGGATTTTTTCTTTGCTTGTCTTGAAAGCGCTTCTAGATTTAAGAATTTGTCAATATTTGGACTAGAAACACAACAAAATCTCTAAGTAAGGAAAGCTTTTTGTACTGCATGTTGGACGTGAACCAACACAGGAGCACAATTACACTTGAATTTGGCTCAAATATGAACAAATGCAAATGTTGGGTTTCATTTTCCGAGCGTCAAAAGTCTTTTTGAGTAAACAAGTCCTCAAATGAACTGTGGTGTGTGTTTTTGTTTAACCAGTCCATCTGAACGGGACTTATGTCTGGGAATAGAGTTTGACATGTCAGTTTCATCAACAGAGTTATTTAGAAGTATCCTTAAGATTAAACGTTCATTTCCATTCGGCGTAGTCTCTGTTTCTGAGGTCGCCACAACGGAATGAACCGCCAACTATACCAGCATATGTTTATTATTATTATTATCATTTAAGGGGTTTTTCACCTTTAATTGAGACAGGACAGTTGAGGTTACAGACAGAGCGGAAGGGTTGGCAAAGTTCCTCGACCTGGGAATTGAACTTGCTATATGTCAGCACGCTTAATCGCGTGGCTATTGGCGCCGACATTCCATCATATGTTTTACACAGGGGATGCCCTTCCTGCCGTAACCCAGTACTGGGAAACACCCATACACACTCATTCACTACGGCCAATTTACTTTATTCAGTTCCCCTATAGCACATGTGTTTGGAGTGTGTGGGAAACCCACGCTAACATGGGGAGAACATGCAAACTCCACACAGAAATGCCAACTGAGCCAGCTGGGACTCAAACCAGTGACTTTCTAGCTGTGAGACGACAGTGCTAACCACTGAGCCACTGTGACGCCCTTAAAATAAAACACTTGAATATATTAATACAGTCACTAAAATGCACAGGCTCAGTACTGTTAATGCCAGTAATGTAAACTGATATGGATGCGTGTGTTTGTGCTTTGAGCTGGACGTTTCTTCATGCATTGGCCAGACAACAATTCATCGCACAAAGCCATGTTTTCCTCTCTGCGATGTCCCTTTGTTGTGTATTTTACGCATAGTTGCATTTTACCATTTGCATTTACTAAATGTTACCACGACCCCATCAGCTGAGACCCACATTGAAGCGTCTGTGTAGCGTAAGGAATAATGCACAGTCAGATGCTCATTACTGCGAAATACACCCCGGCATGGTGACCGGCTCCTGTTTGTGAATATGACCAGACCACTGCACATCATCTGGCTTATTACACCGCTACTTAAGGATATAAATCCAGACCGACTCAATGAATTCAAATGATTTTCTGTGAGGAAAGATCGGCATCATCATTATACTGTAAAATTAGCACGAGAATCTTCTGATTGACCACTATATATTAATAATAATCCATAGAAGACTCTTTCACAGTGATGGCATCTTTTCAGTGTCAGCATTATCATAATCATAATCACGGATGTTCTTCATGGACCCGTTTACACCAATGAAGAATACTATGGTTGATGTAAAACATGGTAAAATAAGAAGAATGACTCTTGTGAAGTGCTCCTCCAGTTCGAGACTTATAATATAACAGATCAGAGTTAGACTCTGTGATTAATGGCCAGTTTTGAGGGTGAGCTGCTGAATATTCCTGAAGACTGTAAATCTGTTGTCCCCGTCTCATTGCGGCCTCACCTACACCACACACACACACACACACGCACACACACACACTCCCTGCTCCCGCTGCAGTGTTTCCATAGCAACTGTGAGATGTGGGAAAGCCTCTGTCCTTCAGAACGGCATGAGGAGAGGAGAGAAGAGAGGAGTCAATAGAGGAGTGAAAAGCAGAGTGAGAAGAGGAGTGAAAAACAGAGTGGGAAAGAAGGGAGAGAGCAGTAAAAATGGGTTGAAGAGTGGAGGAGTGAAAATAGGGGAGTGAGGATAGGAGTGAAAAGAGGAAGCGTAAAAAGAAAAGAGGAGAGAGCAGTGAAAAGAAGGAAGATGGGAGCGAAAAGAGGAGAGAAGACCGAAGATGAAAAGAGGAGGATAGGAGAGACAAGAGGAGTAAAGAGGAGAAGAGTGAAAAGAGGAGTGAACAAAGAGAGGAGAGGAGTGAAAAAAATAAGAAGAGAGGAGTGAAAAAAGGAGTGAAAATAGTGAAAGAGGAGAAAAAGAGGACTGAGAAGTGTGAAGGAGTCTAAAGAGGAGTGAAAGAGGAGTGCAAATAGTGAAAAGAGAAGTGAAAGGAGTCAAAAGAGTAGTGAGAAAAGTGAAGGGGTCAAAAGAGGAGTGAAAATAGTGAAATGAAGAGTGAAAACAGTGAAAAGAATGAAAATAGTGAAACGAGTGCAGAAAGGGGTGAAAAGAGGAGTGAAACCAGTGAAAAGAGTGCAAATTGTGAAAAGACGAGTGAAGAGAGTGCAGAAAGGGGTGAAAAGAGGAGTGAAAATAGTAAAGAGTGAGAAGAGTGTAAGGAGTGAAAATAGTGAATAGAGGGATGAGAAGAGTGAAAGGAGTGAGAACAAAAGTTAAAATAGTGAAGAGGAGTGAAAAGAGGAGTGAAAATAATGAAAAGAGGAGTGAAAAGAGGTGTGAAAATCGTGAAAAGTAGAGTGAAAATTGTGAATGGAATGAAAAGGAGTGAAAGGAGTGAAAAGGTAAAAAAAGAGGAATAAAGTGTGAAAATGGTGAAAAGAGGAGTAAAAATAGTGTAAAGAGGAGTGAAAAAAGGAGTGAACATAGTGAAAAGAGGAGTGAAGAGTGAAAATAGTGAAAAGAGGAGTGAAAAAAGGAGTGAACATATTGAAAAGAGGAGTGAAGAGTGAAAATAGTGAAAAGAGGAGTAAAAAAATAAAAATAGTGAAAAGAGGAGTGAAAATAGTGAAAAGATTAGTGAAAAGGAGTGGAAGGCTTGAAAAGAGGGGTGAAAATAGTAAAAAGAGGAGTGAAAAGGAGTGGAAGGCTTGAAAAGAGGAGTGAAAATAGTGAAAGATGAGTGAAAAGGAGTGGAAGGCTTGAAAAGAGGAGTGAAAATATTAAGTAGAGAAAAGAGTAAGAAGAGTGAAGAGGAGTGAGTAGAGTGAAATGAGTGAAAAGAGGAGTGAAGATGGTGAAAAGTGAAAGCAGTGAAAAGAGGAGTAAGAAGGGGGAAAGAGGAGTGAAGAGTGAAAAGAAGAACAGTGAAAAGAGAGGAGAAAAAAGAAGGAGAGAAGTGAAGGAGGGAAGAAGAGTGAAAACAAGAGTAAAAAGATGAGAAAAGCAAACATGAAAAGGAGAGGAGCGAAGAGAAAAGAGGAGGAGCAGAAACAAATTGAGAAGTGAAGAGTGAGGAAAAGAGCAAAAACGGTAGAAGTGAAGAGGGGAGTGAAAAGAGGAGCAGACTGGTGTTGGTCTGCAGTGATGTCTCTCTCCTACTGACTCCTCTTCACACAGTGAATCTGCTTTACTCTGGTAAATGTGTGTAGTGGTGTATCCAGCAGCAGCTCAGCTCAGTGTTGTGTTTGCGGTGCTGTTGCGTTTGACATATATCGGCCAGTTGTTGTTAATCAGATTCAGCATCTGTGAGCGTCTGCATCAGTAGCGAGGCCTCTGTTTCCATGACAACCACAGGCTGAAAATAGCTCTCTCTCTCTCTCTCTCTCTCTCTCTCTCTCTCTCTCTCTCTCTCACATGCATGTATTTATTGTCTCTGAAGACGTGCCAGTGTGTTTCTCCTCATTGGCTTCTCCTCCCTCTGCTTCGCCAGGCTCACCTCTCTGCTCTCCTCCATCTCCACACATATATAGTGGCTCAGTTGCCATGGAAACCTGCAGAAACTATGGTGATGGCCGCACAGCCTCGCCTCAGTAGCACCGAGCGGCTGAGCACAACTGCATGCAATGATTTATGCAAATTAATACAGTAAATTGGCCAAGTCAAACGGAAAGGACAATGTTTTGATGCTGTCAGAGTTTATGTACATATACAGCTGAAGTCAGAATTATCAGCTCCTCATCTCTAATCACTGATTCCTTTTCTCTTTGCCATGATGACAGCACATTATATTTGACTAGATATTCTTCCAGATACTAGTATTCAGCTTAAGTGACAATTAAAGGCTTCACTAGGGTAATTAATAGGTTTAAAACAATTAAAAACTGCTTTTATTCTAGCTGAAATAAAACAAACAAGACTTTCTCCAGAGGAAAAAAAATTATCAGAAACACTGTGAAAAAGTGTGTATTATTATATTGTTATTAGTTATTATTAGTTATTATTATTATACTATCATCATCATCATCATTATTAGTTATTATTATTATTATCATAATTATTATTATTAATATTAGTTTTTATTATTATCATTATTATTATCATCATCATTATCATTATTATTAGTTATCATTATTATTTTTATCATTATTGTTGTTGTTATTATTATTATATCATTGTTATATTATTATTGTTGTTGTTGTTGTTATTGTTATAATTTTATATTATTATTAAATTATTATTGTTGTTGTTAATGTTATTATTATATTATTATTATAATTGTCATTATATTGCTATATTATTATTATTATTATTATTATTATATTGTTATTATTACTATTATATTATTATCATCATCATTATTTTTATTATTATTATTATTATTAGTTATTATTATCATTATTATTATTATATTATTGTTATTATTATTATTATTATATCGTTATTATTTTATTATTATTATTATTATTGTTGTTGTTGTTGTTATTGTTGTTGTTGGTATTGTTATCATTATATTATTATTATTATATTATTATTATTGTTGTTGTTGTTATTGTTGTTGTTAATGTTATTATTATATTATTATTATTATTGTCATTATATTGCTATATTATTTTATCATTACTATTATTATTATATTATAATGATTATTATTATATTGTTATTATTACTAATATATTATCATTGTTATTATTATATTATTTTGTTATTGTTATATTGTTATTATTATTTTTATTATTATTATTATCATATTATGATTATTATTGTTATTATATAGTTATTATATTATTATTATATTGTTATTATTATTATTATATTATTACTATTATATTGTTATTATTATTAAGCATATTTATATTTGTTATAATTAAAACAAGTGTAGATTTGTCCACCAGTGGGGTTTTGAGACGTCTGCATCACCATATGGGGCATAAGAACGTGTGTTTGGATATAACTCCACACTTCTTTATTATTGTTCATTTATTAGTTTGCTGGAGATTAGAGCTGGATTTAGAAAGAGTTTTGAAACAAATTTTTGTGCTTAACAAATTAAATTAAATATGTAGGCTCATGGATGACTTCAGTGGAGTGCGTACAACACCGTTTTCTCCTTATCCCTGATAGTAAAGAATTAAAGTAAAGGAGTAAAGAGAAAGTAAAGAGGCTGAATGGAGGAGGCTCGTTCTTTATCCTTGCGCTGCAGATGCTCTGTTTAACTGTTTTCTCACTAGTGAAATGTTCACTGACAAAGTCCACCGTGTAAATAGCAAATGCGCCATGGTGCGACTCAACTGACCCAACACACCCAGAACTCATTAAAAGAATAAGCACAGCCCTGTTAGACCATGTGCTGCAGCACAAAGTGTATTGTACCATCTTTAAAATAGCAAAAGTGGATTTGGACACGTCCTTTAAGGGCACCAATTTGAACCATTTTTCAAGATTTAAGTCTTTTGTGTTTCTATGTGTCTGTAAAGTTTCAGCTCAAAACACCCATCACATTATTTATTAGACCTTTTTAAATCTGTGAAATGTGAGCTGTTTTAACATCGTAGCTGTTTTTGTTGCCTGTGCCTTTAATGCTAATGAGCTGGTCCTCCCCACCCACCGTCCCCACGTGCGTGTCAGAGCCACAGCCTTCACGTAAACAAACAGCTCAGTGACAGACAACAATGAAGCGGATCTCCCCTTTTCTACAGTAAGAACGTTCACATTGGTCATTTGATGTATTTGTTGTGGAGTTCATTTAAGCCTTTCTTTAGCGATGAATCACACACAATGTCGTTATACTGTAAAGTTCGCTCGCATACACACACACACACACACACACACACACACACTAACACATTAGCTTTGCACTGTTTTTGCACTGGACATGTGACAGGATACAGGTTAATATAAACAAATTGTTATGTTAATGTACAAAATAAACCTGATTTAATGTCCTCAAATGGGGATTGAAGCGTCTTCGTTCATAATTGTATTGACGCTGTGCGGCTGTGGTGATGAATTACGAAGCAATTTTACTATCTTAATTACACACATGCACTGTTTTAGAAACTTTTTAAACTTGTGAAACTCACTCTTGATCACATTTGATGATGGCTGATGATCACAGAGCGCTGAACAGATCTTTCAATCCCGGTTGCTTTGCACACATCCTGTCTTGTGGATATGATTATACGTGTTATTCAAGAGTTCACACTAAGCTGATGATTTATAATAAAGCTAGTCCCGGGAGAGAGCCCTGAGCTCATAAGATCCTCGAGCCCGGGGCTCCCTCCTGTTTGCAGAGTGAGAAGAGATTTTGAGCTCAGGTAGATCTCGAGAACCCTCCGTCCTCCTGCTGCTTATAAATTGGTATGAGGGTATGCTGCTGGTGGAATTTGGGTATGGTGCTGATTTGTGTTAGTCAATTTACTTATGTCTCATGTTTTGAACTGTAGGAGAAAACCGGAAAACCCCCGCGAGCACGGGGAGAACATGAACTCCGCACTGCAATGTCAACTGGCTGGTTAGAGGAACCAGAGGCATTCTTGCTGTGAGGGAACAGTGCTAGCCACCAGGCCGCCGTGCTGCCCTATAGAGGAAAAGGGAGGAGAGGGGGTGGAAGGGGGGATTCTTCAAGATGAAGATGACTAAGGTAAGATTCTTTGGTTATTTATACTAAGTTGTGAATCGTCTGATTGGTGGATCGTGCATTAGCTTCACTCCAGGCCAGCCGTGTCAATCATAAGCACGTGATCCTCTCGAAATTAGTTTATAAATAAACTTCACCTATGGAGACATGTTAATATTTGTCTGTCAATCAATTCAGTGGGTGGGGAAACTGCACTCCTACTTCACGTTGCGGTCGGCCCCAAAAATGGGAGGTATTTGGATACTATTTTAACATCAGGAAGTTTAAAAAAAGAGACTTAGGCCCAATCCCAATTCTACCCCTTAGCCCTTCCCGCTACCCCTCGTTTTGTGTGTTCACGTCAAGGGGTAGTGGTGTCCCAATTCTCTTTAGCTTGAAGGCGTAGGGCTAAGGACACCCCTTCGAACGAAGATTTTTCAGGACCACTCTTAAGAAAGTTGTAAGAAAATTTCCCAGAATACACCCGCCACAGCTGAACCCGGAAGTAAGTAGATCAACAAATTAGTATTTTTTGTCACTATTACGAATTTTTATGACAAACAAACACGTTTTAATATATTCATAACCGCGTTCGTGTTTCACCGTCATGCTTTTAAAAAAACGCAAAAAAACCCTGCTAAATTTCACGATCTATAATCCATAATCATAACTCATGTACAGCAGTCCCACAACATTCTGACATACGATGATACTCCAATACCCTGTCAGTAATGTCTAGTGTCTTGGAATGAGCTTTTACAGTGTCTGCTATAATGTTAATGTTGTTTTTGTGTTTACACTGATAAATATGGCCATTGTGTAAACACACAGTACAGTTACAATCTTATCGCCACATTAGATCGTTATGATAACATAATAAACACCTTCAGTGATTTCCTGAAGATAAACACCAAACAATAACACAACTGGAATAACTCCAGCAGTCGTGATCGTCTGATCTCATATGGAGCAAGAGATCGAGATGACATATGATGACGTGTGCAGGTGTTGAAGTGCTGGCCCAATTCTTAGGGTTATGTTTTGAAGCCCTTCCCCTTAACGCTCGGTGTCAAGGGGAAGGGGTAGGGGTTACAAAAATAGAATTGGGATTGGGCCCTTATTGTGTTTATATCACCCCAATATAACTGTGGACACACCATACCTACACAAACTTCTGTCCAAACAGCTTACAAAAGATGACTTTTATCATAGGTGGCTTAGGCCCTATTTACACTAGTGAGTTTTAGCTTTAAAATGGCGTTTTAGCATGAAAACTATGTCCTCAAAATAAAGGGACGATCCGCGTCCACACTAGCGTTTCACCCAGCGTTTCTGAACATATCTCCGTCCACACTACGCCACCAAAAACGTATATCACATGACCATTCACGCACTCATGCGCGTTCAAGTATAAACAGGAAGCATGTTTCTCGCTCGGTATTTGGTTATTGTTAATCAACAAACGCAAAGGCACTGGTTCTTCCCGGTGTAACCCAAAACCGGCGTTCTAAATAGGGCTTACGCAGATTGAAACGCGAGCGATTAGCGAGTGCTCGAACAGTAGCTTGACTCTTGTGAATATATGCAGCTGTTGTAGTTTAACTGCACAATGCCGCCTAAAATGGACAATAGTGCAAACAACGCTCCCATTTCTGTGTCCATGTTGTTTACAGTGAAGGCTGGTCTGCCGTCTTCCGGTGGCATTATAGTCATGTGATAGGGGCTTGATGAATAAGGGAAGGATACACAATGACCCAAAAGCCCCAATCGAGTAGCCAATCTCAGGCCCCGTTTACACGAGTGCGTTTTCCTTTTAAAACGCATAAGTTTTGCTATGGTTACGCCATCCGTCCACACTACGCCGGAGTTTTCGAGGCGCGAAAACGGAGAGTTTTGGAAACGCTGGAGAGGCCGTGTTCATTCTAAAACGCTGCTGCTCCGTCTCAGTGTGGATGGAGGAAAACGGAGACCTTTGAAAACGGAAGTGTGGCTGCAGAGATTCGCTACGTGATTGGGGCTTGGGGTCATTGCGTAACCTTCCATTATTCGTCAAGCGCACATGGCTATAACGCCACCGGCAGACGGCAGACCAGCCTTCACTGTAAACACTGTATTTTCGATAGCCATGGATGTTTTATATTTATTTGTTACTTTAAGTAACAACTCGACCTCGTCGTTTGTCCACAAAAAGACCTCTCTTGCTTTCTTTACCATCGCGTTCATCGTTCAACCCGCGTTTGTTGACTAACAATAACCAAATACTACGGCGGCTGAGAAAGGTTAACGCGCTGCAATTTAAGAAAGCACATGCAATAACAAAAAACACCGGCAAATTAAAAAACGATCTTCATCAATTTGACAGCAAACCTGTTACAAATTCTCACAACACAGACAACAGAAGAAACGCGCAGCAAATTGGTCAAAACACAAACAACAAAAGAAATGCGCAGCAACTTGGTGAAAACACAACAGAAATGTTTCAAGAGGACCCAAAAACATGACGGACCCAGCTAAGATACGGATGTAGTTAATTTATTTAATAACGCAATGTTTCAGTTAATCATTAATTAGACTGATAATTTACAAAAGACAACAGAATCGTGTAATCAGGATATTACACCTTTCAAAGACCACCAATCACTTCACTGAACAACAGTCACGGCGGGTCCGTATCTCAGCTGGGTCCGTCATATTTTGGGTCCTCTTGAAACATTTCTGTTGTGTTTTCAATAACTTGCTGCGTGTTTTCTTCCGTTGTGTTTTCAATAACTTGCTGCGCGTTTCGTCCGT
>CAIGQQ010030348.1:2667836-2689094 GCA_903798035.1 Danio albolineatus | reverse complement strand
ATAACTTGCTGCGCGTTTCGTCCGTTGTGTTTTCAATAACTTGCTGCACGTTTCTTCCGTTGTTTGTGTTGTGAGAATTTGTAACAGGTTTGCTGTCAAATTGATGAAGATCGTATCTTAATTTGCTGGTGTTTTCTGTTATTGCATGTGCTTTCTTAAATTGCAGCGCGTTAAGCTCTCGTGTGAGAATTTGTAACAGGTGTGCTGTCAAATTGATGAAGATCGTTTCTTAATCTGCTTGGTGTTTTTTGTTATCGCATGTGCTTTCTTAAATTGCAGCACGTAACCTTTCTCGGCCACCGTAAAATGCCGAGCGAGACACATGCTTCCTGTTTATACTTGAGCACGCATGCCCAGAGTGCACGAATGGTCACATGATATACGTTTCTGGTGGAGGGAGATCTGTTGAGACACGCTGGGTAAAACGCTAGTGTGGACACGGATCGTTTTCATGCTAAAACGCCGTTTTAAAGCTAAAATGCACTAGTGTAAACAGGGCCTCAGCAGCCACACCTCAGTTTTCAGACGTCTCCGTTTCCCCCATCCACACTGAGACGGAGCAGCAGCATTTTAGAAGGAACACGGCCTCTCCAGCGTTTCTAAAACACTCCGTTTTTGGGGCTCGAAACCTCCGACGTAGTGTGGAAGGATGGCGTAACCGTAGCAAAACTTATGCGTCTTAAAAGGAAAACGCATTAGTGTAAACGGGGCCTCACACTTTAGACCGTTAAAATAGAGCCCTTCGTGATATTGTAATGAATTCAATGAGCAGACAGAGTGTCTATTATCTATGTTTTGTGTTGATCTGTGTGTGTGTGTGTGTGTGTGTGTGTGTGTGTGATATTCACCTGCAGATCAGACCAGTGATGCTTTGCAGTTGTCATAAATTAGTTTTATTTTCTGTTCTGCAACACAACAGACGCAGACACAACTGAACAAACACCTTCCAGCAAACGCGTTAAGACTGCATTAAGACTCAAAGTCATCATACGACACACTCCGATTATTCAGATCACATTACAGGCCGCTCGCTTTCGCTTCAAATCATTTGTGGCGGCTAATGCTGCGAGGACGGTCGCTATTAAAGCCATTGTTTTTGAACATGCATAATTGTCCGTGGCACAACGTCACCGGTTGCTATAGTTTTGATAAAAATATTTCTCACTGGGGCTTAATGCAGTCAACCGAGTGTTTATTCAGAGCCATCAGAAGCTTAAAAAAACCAGAGCGAGAGTGTGTGAGCCGGTGTTCATGAACACACACACAGGACTTTTAAGCAGAGGTTTGTGGTCAATCGTACTCAGTGGACGTCATTTCCGATCCGCTTGGTCTCTGCTGTTGACAGGCTCTCATCCGTCTAGTCCTTCTTCTCTATCGGTGCGGCTGAGATTAAAAAACACACACAGAAGGAGAGAGAAAGAACGATGATGTGCTGTCAGTCAAAACCTCTCAACCTCATTCTCCACTGTAATGACAGAACAGTCATTCATTTTCTTTTCGGCATAGTCCCTTTATTAATCTGGGGTCGCCACAGCGCAATGAACTGCCAACTTTATTCATTCATTTTCTTTTCGGCTTAGTACCTTTATTAATCTGGGGTTGCCACAGTGGAATGAACCGCCAACTTCATTCATTCATTTTCTTTTCGGCTTAGTCCCTTTATTAATCGGGGGTCGCCACAGCGCAATGAACCGCCAACTTCATTCATTCATTTTCTTTTCGGCTTAGGCCCTTTATTAATCTGGGGTTGCCACAGTGGAATGAACCGCCAACTTCATTAATTTATTTTCTTTTCGGCTTAGTCCCTTTATTAATCTGGGGTCGCCACAGTGGAATGAACCGCCAACTTCATTAATTTTTTTTTCGACTTAATCCCTTAATTAATCTGGGGTCACCATAGTGGAATGAACCGCCAACTTTATTTTCTTTTAGGCTTAGTCCCTTTATTAATCTGGGGTCGCCACAGTGGAATGAACCGCCAACTTCATTCATTCATTTTCGGCTTAGTCCCTTTATTAATCTGGGGTCGCCACAGTGGAATGAACCGCCAACTTCATTCATTCATTTTCTTTTCGGCTTAGTCCCTTTATTAATCTAGGGTCGCCGCAGCGGAATGAACCGTCAATTTATCCAGCATGTGTTTTACGCAGCGGACGCCCTTCCAGCCGCAACCCATCTCTAGGAAACATCCATACACACCCACCCACACATATACACTATGGCCAATTTAGCTTACCCAATTCACCTGTACTGCATGTCTTTGAACTGTGGGGGAAACCGGAGCATCCAGAGGCCAACTGACCCAGCAGAGGCTCGAACCAGCGACCTTCTTGCTGTGAGGCGACAGCACTACCTACTGCGTCGCCTAACCGCCAACTTATCCAGCATATTTTTTTACACAGCGGATGCAAACTCCACACAGAAATGCCAACTGACCCAGCCGAGGCTCGAACCAGCGACCTTCTTGCTGTGAGGCGACAGCACAACCTACTGCGTCACCGATGACAGAACAATGGAGCCGGTCATCAACATCTTAAATCTTAAAAAGTTTTTAATATTTAGATTTTTTTTTAAAAAATGTAAGTACAATTATGGTGGCGCAGTAGGTAGTGCTGTCGCCTCACAGCAAGAAGGTCGCTAGTTCAAGCCTCAGCTTGGTCAGTTGGCATTTCTGTGTGGAGTTTGCATGTTCTCCCTGTGGTTGCGTGGGTTTCCTCCGGGTGCTCCGGTTTCCCCCACAAGTCCAAACACATGTGCTATAGGTGCATTGGGTAAGCTAAAATTGTCCGTAGTGTATGTGTGTGAATGAGAATGTATGGATGTTTCCCAGTGATGGGTTGCAGCTGGAAGGGCATCCGCTGCGTGAAACAAATGCTGGATAAGTTGACGGTTCATTCCGCTGTGTTGACCCCAGATTAATAAAGGGACTAAGCCGAAAAGAAAATGAATGAATGAATGAATTCAGCGATTCCTCCGCGTACCATTAGAAAGAAGCTCGCGTAGCACTAGTGGTACACGTACCACAGTTTGAGAACCGCTGAATTAGGTTAAGTAGGCAAGTTAGGATAATTAGCCAATTTTGCATGTGTTTTTAAGTTTGACTGTAGCAGTTTTTACATTTAAAAAATATTACTTTGACAAAACGACAAATAAACAAGACAAAATAGGAAATACAGTGAAAAACATCACATATTAATATAAATGTGATTAAAAATAAACATTTTTAAACACAAATTTAATATAATTAATAATTTTGTGGGGCAGTGCAGTGGCGCAATAGGTTGTGCTGTCGCCTCACAGCAAGAAGGTCACTGGTTCGAGCCTCGGCTGGGTCAGTGGCATTTCTGTGTGGAGTTTGCATGTTCTCCCCGTGGTTGTGTGGGTTTCCTCAGGGTGCTCCGGTTTCCCTCACAAGTCCAAACACATGTGGTATAGGTGAATTGGGTGAGCTAAATTGTCCATAGTGTGTGTTTGTGAGTGAGTGTGTATGGATGTTTCCCAGAGATGGGTTGCAGCTGGAAGGGCATCCGCGGCGTAAAACATTTGCTGGATAAGTTGGTGGTTCATTCCACTGTGGCAACCCCGGATTAATAAAGGGACTAAGCCGAAAAGAAAATGAATGAATGAATGAATATATATTTAGAAAATCTGACTGTAAAATGATCTCATTTGAAAAGACTCTCAGTGATGGTGTCATACATGACACTGCTGTAGACTTTGCCAGCCAGAGCAGGCACTACTACAAAAAGAGAAATGTCAAACTAAATATGTCTTTCCTGCTTGATCTTCCTATAATCCACTCAGCATCTGATTACACATGAGACACAACACATCCAGTGTGTGAGTGAAATGTTGGGCTGCGTAACTTTACTGGTTGCTCATATTCATTACGTGTTTCCAGCTGAATGTTGTGTGACGACGGATCCTCGCGTTACACAGAGGATAATTTTCCCAGTAATGTGTTCAACTGTTGTCAGAAAACATGACACAGCAGTTTAATGAAGGAAACACTGAAGGCGCTGCTGAACTGACTGCGCCCTCTAGTGAACTAATGGAGAAGTGCATGTCAAACAATCAACTCCTGCATCTTTGAGTACAGGATGGAGATCTTTAAACTTAATTTACTTGGACTTTAAGATCCTTTCAAAATCCATTCCATGTCAAAATAAGAATCTATACAAAATTATTCGTCTGATCGATGATGATCTCTCCTATCGTTTATCTAAAGTGTTGCATTCATTTCCCCTGGAGATATCAGATCTGCATAGCCTATTGGATTGATCTGGTATTTATGGTCAGACTTTATTTTAAGATTTAACAAACTGTTAATTATGAATTCTTCCTTAATAAATTCCTAATTTGCAGCTTATTAATAGTTATTACAGTAGTTTAGGTGTTGGATAGGCTTTGAGATGCCGAATAAGAGCATGCAAAATATGTACGTTCTAATAAACAGACAGTATAATAATAATAGACAGGTAGTAAGACACTAGTTAAAAGCGAGGATTGTTATTTAAACTAAACTGTTTATATATATACACGTCTTTTTTTTCCTATTTAACATCTTTTTATGCTAATGTTTTGATTTACGGTATTATTTCCTGCTAAATTGTGCTTTAACTGTGTATACACTCACTGGCCACTTTATTAGGTACACCTTACTTGTATACAGGGTGGGCCATTTATATGCATACACCTTAATTAAATGGGAATGGTTTCCTGAATACAGTTTCCTTAAAAGTGGATTGGTCGTCGTGGGCTAGTTGAATGGCCTCCTGAACTGACGCCCTTAGACTTTTATCTTTGGGGTCATCTGAAGGCAACTTTTCTATGTAGTTTATTAAGGTGTATCAATTTAAATGGCCCACTGTGTACATTCAATCATCATTCATTTTCTTTTCAGCTTAGTCTCTTTATTAATCACCACAGCGGAATGACCCACCAACATATTTAGCAGCAGCAGATGCCCTTCCAGCTGCAACCCAACACTGGGAAACATTCATACACACTCATATACTACGGACAATTTAGTTTATTCAATTCCCCTATAGCGCATCTTTGGACTTGTGTGGGGAAACCGGAGCACCTGGAGGAAACCCACCCCAACATGGGGAGCAGGGATGGGCAGTATTTATGATACATGTATTTAAAATATGTATTTTAAATATACAATAGTATTTTGTATTTTATGGGGTTCATGAAAATTAGTAAGTATTTTGTATCAAAATACTTAAGTATCTTGTATTTTTGTATTTCTGTGGCGGTTTATAATGTGCTATATTAATAAAATGACCTTCCCAGTAAACTTTGGTTTTTATTAAACGGTTAATTCATATAAAAGTGAAAATATCTTGATTATGTACTTACCCTCATGTAAATCTAAACATGTTTGAGTTTCTTTCTTCTGTTGAACACAAAGCAAGATATTCTGAAGAATGCTGGAAACCAGTAGCCACTAGCTGGATTAGCGCAGTGCGAATAAAGCAGCGTTTCCATCCAACGAGTCAAAGCGGACAAAATCGTCACTCCCTGATTAACTTGCGCCAAATATCAACAGTAAAAATGTAATTTGCTGCAGTAGGAGAAGCTCCGTCAATCTTTTCTTCATTTAATAAATGACATGTGCCTCAGAAGGCAATCCTGACACGCAGTGAGCGCGCGGTGGCGTTTGAAGGTGTCAGACGCGGAGCACAGACGCTCTTGATTCTGGAGGTCATTAATAATATAATAACACAACTACTGAACGCTTTAGAATGACCAAAACAACATTTTAGATGTTTTACGATGTGCTCAGCCGCTGGTTTGTCCATTCACACACATTATCATCATCACATGATCTCTTATAACAAAATCACATGACCTTTAATGCACATACTGGAATTTATGCGGTAAAAGTGTTTCCATCGCAGTTTATGCGCATTTTTTCTTATCGAATAAAAAGTTTATCCGACTCAGTTATGCGCAGACATTTATTATGCGCATTTTCAACATTTATGCGCATCATGGCGTTTCCATCAGCATTTTTTAATGCGCATTTCCAAAATGCGAATAGAAATAGCTGGATGGAAACTAACCCATTGACATCCATAGTAGGAAAATAGGAGGGGAATACTATGTAATCACTATAGAGCTTTTTTTTTCCAACATTCTTCCTTTGTGTTCAACAGAAGAAAGAAACTCAAAGAGGTTTGGAGGGCAATTAAACGATTGCAGAATGTTTTAAAGGGTGAAGTTTGCCTTTAAGGCATTATCTTGTATCATAAAGTATCTTACAGTACCTTTGATTTCCAATTTGCACTCCACTTCGTCCTCTCCGAGTTCATTTACAGCCCTGCAGGAGTATTTGCCGCTGTCGAAGGTGCTGGGTTTGCGGATATTGAGCGTCAGAACTCCCTGGTTATTCTGCATCAGGAACTTTGGATCGTCACCAATAATCATCTTGTTCTTCATCCAGATGATCTTCGGCTGGACAGAAAAATGGAGACGTCAAGCTGTAATAATACACTCACTCTGCTCACAGGCTGCGCTCAAAAAAGTTATTAATTGCATCTTTAAGATTGTATTTAAATGACTTTAATATTTATTTTTTGCCTCATTAATTCAATTTCTTTTTGGCTCAGTCCCTTTATTAATCAGGGGTCACCACAGCAGAATGAACCGCCAACTTATCCAGCATTTGATTTACGCAACGGATGCCCTTCCAGCTGCAACCCATCACTGGGAAACACCCATACACACTCATTCACACACATACACAACAGACCAACCCAAACCATTTAGCCAACCCAATTCCCCTATACCTCATATCTTTGGACAGTGGGGGGAAACCGGAGCACCCTGGAGGAAACCCACGCGAACACAGGGAACATGCAAACTCCACACAGAAATGCCAACTGTCCACTGCACCACAGTGTTGCCCAGTAATTGAATTACTCAAGTTAATTGTTTGACTCAATACTAATAAAAATATAAATCTCAATGCATTAACAACGCAACAGAAATGAAACTTTTAAAACTCTTTAAATGAGCCAAACGTGGCCTTGTAAAAACATTTTAGTACAAATAATTACGAAATGCTCAACATATCAATATATCAAACAGAGCTGTCAAAAGATTAATCCCAATTAATCACATCCAAAATGAAAGCCTGCAAATATATAGATGCAGTATATATCGTCACCCTGGAATTGTAAGGTTCTCTCTGCGTTTGTAATGATTTTGAGATACTGAGCTTCAAAGTTTTTGCATTCCATAGCAAACAGTGCATGTGTAACATTTGTTTTTTAAATAAAAAGTAAACAACTTATAAAAAACTTCCTATAATGTAAATAAGTAGTTATATAATAGGAAGATGACTCAATTTTGAGTTTGACCATATAATTCTAAGGTGATGGTGTTATATATATATATACATATATACCGTCACCTCCTTACTAATAGTTTAGCAAAGTTTTGTGTCTGCACAGCTTACATTAACTCCTGTGCAATACTCTTAGTAATAAAAATAAAATTACAGTCTGAACAAACACTGAACACACTCAAAAAAATGACGTTTGCTGTTTGTTCAAACTACTTGCATGTATAGAAAATGAGCTGAAACAACACAATTCCTGACGTTTTTATTTATCTATATATTTTTTGCGAGGACAAATGAATTGTTTTATGTTCAATCAACCTAAGTTAACTTAATTCCCTCATGTTGCACCAACACAAATGAAGTAGTTTGACCTTTTTCTTCTGTTTATTGGTCATTTCACCCATAGGAAACTGCATCAGAAGTTCTAAAACAATAGCAAACACGAGCACACATCCGCATCGCAGAATCAGGTCAGTACTGTAGTATTTTACCTTGGGGAAGGCTCTGACGGCGCAGCTGATGGCAGTGCTGTAGCCGATAGTCACAGCTCGGTCCACCAGCGGCGCAGTGAACTTCGGAGCACAGTTCATGTCCTTCTCTTTATAAGGAGGAGGTTTATACTGCAAACCTGAGAGAGAGAAAACATGAAGAAACTGACATCAAAATCCACAAACATTTCATAACGGTCTGCCAAAACTGTCTCTACAAAGTACATTTCTGAAAATGATCTGTTTGTGTGAATATATTTATAGTTATAAGGCTACATCATTATTCCAAATGAACCGAAACTGCAATACGGCTCAGTGCATTTATCAAGCTTTACTTTAAGTAGCTCTGCATGGAGGCATTTGGCTTGTGTTGATTATAAAGTGAATTCAGGAACATACTGTAGCATCATTTTCTGTCTATATATATATATATATATATATATATATATAATTTTTTTTTTAAAGCATGCATATTTATGTGGATAAATGCCAAAATTTTTCACGCCCCACCAAAAAGTTAATAGCTATTTCTTAGCCACATATTTTAAATAATGTGTCAAAAAATTATTAGTAAAAATGTTAAGGAAAATGTGCAGATATTTTATTGCAAAACAAAACCTGGCTGACTTAAAAATGACAGCAAAACATCACAAAACAGACATTTTTTTTAGCCTCATAATCCGATTTTGCCGTCATGTTGTCGTCTCTTCGCTGTGTTTTTACCAGGTTACAGAAAAAAATAATGTGCTCACGACATCCAATCAGATAAGAGGAACCAAGATTTAACAGATTTAAAAATGTGGTTTAACGTTTAAAAATGTAAAGAAATAAACAAATGCTAGTAATGTTTCTTATTCTCTTTCTAGGTAAATTCTTTAGTTATGTTTAATGATTGTATTTTTAACTTGGTGGTTATTTATTACGAGGCCCACACGGAATCTGAGCGCGCAGAAATCAGCAGATTTCCTCAGATTTTTAGCCCATCAATGAGTCTGTTTATTTACTTGTGTAAATGTGTGTCCATTTATATTTATTCAGTTTTTACATTAATTCATTCATTCATTTTCAATAATCTGAGGTTGCCACAGCAGAATGAACCGCCAACTTATCCAGCATATGTTTTACGTAACGAATGCCCTTCCAGCTGCAACCCATCTCTGGGAAACATCCATACACACTCATTTACACTCATACACTACGGACAATTTAGCTTACCCAATTCACCTGTACCACATGTGTTTGGACTTGTGTGGGAAACCGGAGCACCCGGAGGAAACCCACGCGAACATGTGGAGAACATGCAAACTCCACACAGAAATGCCAACTGACCCAGCCGGGGCTCGAACCAGCGACCTTCTTGCTGTGAGGCGAACGTGCTACCCACTACACCACCGTGGCGCCAGTTTTTACATTTATTTCAGAAATTTTATTGACTAATATGAAAGTGTTCATTTGATTTATTTACAATACAGTTTGTAAAGTAATATTTTCTGTCTTTTAGTAGATCTATTGTATGAGGCATATTGCTTTGTTCAGGGTTCATACACTTTTTACTACTAAAATTCCATGACTTTTTTTTTCCCCATATTGTTTAAATAGTAAATCCGATTACGCCACTTTGTGGACTCATGGGTGTGCTGGTCTGTAAAGGAGGTTTGTTAAGGCGCATTGTTGACGTTTTGCTATTTTGAGGAGCTGAAATAGACTGCCACTGACCATCTAAAAGCTGCTCTAAAGTCCAGCGCAGAGCACGTTAGTTATGCACCTATGCAGGTCCAAAGGCTTACACACTGCTTAATACACACAGGATGTACAACAACTAGGCATGGGCCGGTATAAGATTCTGACGGTATGATAACCTTGGATTAAAATATCCCGGTTTCACGGTATGACGGTATTGTGTTTACTGCTCTAAAATATATTCTTTTTAAATGTCTGGGTAAAAAACAAAAACTTGTTTCCCCTTTAAAAACAATATATTGAATTGTTTTAAAGATTTATAATAGTTTGGAGCAGTAAACATGTCAGGCTAAATAATTCAAAAGATTAATTGAATTCTGCTGTCTTTATTTGTTTCAAAAACACTGATTTCTTTACAATTTAAAACTGAATCTTTGGATATCTTTTCTGCTGGCGATACTGTTGTCCTAATAAAAAAAAAATGTAAATAAAAAATCTTACCCATACCTTAGGAACGGTATTACAGAAAATTTTGCCGGTTTTAAAACCTTGACTTTCCCAAACCGTGGTATACCTTGAAAACGCACACAAATACCTTTACATAGGATTAAAACGTTACAAAAATATAATTTTCAACAACCACTGCCTCCATGCCTCATCTCAAGGGGCTTTTTCAGTTTATTCAAGACAATTAGCGTTAGTATAATGTTATTATTATTGTTGTTCTTCTTCTTCTTTTTATTATTACTTATTATATGCATATTATAATTTTTTATAAAAACAAGTGTAGATTTGTCCTCCTGTGGGGTTTTGGAGACGTCTGCATCATCATATGGGTCATAAGAACAGGACGTGTGTTTGGGTATAACTAATTTTTTTAACCACACTTTATTATTATTGTTTATTTATTCCTTTGCTGGAGATTACAGCTGAATTTAGAAATAGTTATAAAACAAATCTTTGCGCTTAACAAACTAAATTAAATATGTAGGCTGATGGATGCCTTCAGTGGAGTGCGAACAACACTGTTTCCTTACCCACAAAACTAAAGGAGTAAAGAGTAAAGTAAAGAGAAAGTAAAGAGGCTTAATGGAGGAGGCTTGTTCTTTATCCTCACGCTGCAGATGCTCTGTTTAACTGTTTTCTCACTAGTAAAGTGTTCAGTTTTTCCACTTAGAGTCTGCCATTTAAATAGCAAATGTGCCACGGCATGACGCAACTGACTCTTAAAGGGAATGTGAGACGAGACTCTGATTTGTTTAATGTATATTATGCTCAAAACACACCCAGAACTCATTAAGAGAATAAGCACAGCCCTGTTAGACCATGCACCAGGGTGCCTAGAGTATTTATCTGTCCTTAAAATAGCAAAAGCGGATTTAAGCATGCCCTTAATGCTTTAGCACCATGTGCTTTAGGTTTTGTGCCCAGATCATTAAAATAGAGCCCATACTGTTTAGAAATGTGATAAATAAATAAAAAACTTCTTTCCATTAAACAGAAGTTGTGGGTATTTTATTTGGTAAAAAAATGAATAACATGTTAATTTTATTATAATAATACTAGCACTGCCTTTCAGCCTGTTCTCTGACTGCAGACTCTTGATTAGCAGAACGTGTTTTCCTCATGCACTTAAAGCGAGTCTGACAGAAGCATCAACAGCTTTCACACATTTTTCAGAATCAAAGTCGTGCATCACAGAAACACTCGAACCCACTCAAAGTGTTTTTGCCACTTTTTGGGTCATAACCCCAACAAGAAAAACACTGCACTAACAAATTGCACCCCCTATCAATAATAATAATAATAATAATAATAATATTAACAGCTATTTTATCCTGAAAATAAATAATCATAAATAATAATTATAATTCTATTCAATTCAATTCATCTTTATTTGTATAGCGCTTTTACAATGTAGATTGTGTCAAAGCAGCTTCACATGCATTTTAAAAAATTGAAACAGTGTCAGTCCAGTTTTCAGTGTAGTTCAGTTTAGTTCAGTTCAGCATGGTTTAATAGTAATAATGCATATCGATTGTGATATACAATTTTTTAAAATGTGAATTTACTAAACCAGCATTATTAGTAAATCCCAATAACAATAAAATAATTTCGATATAAAACTACATTTTGAGCAATAAATAAATAAATACTTATTATATTTTAAGTTTAAATATTAAAAGTTCAAATTTTAATAAAGTTTACATTTTATTTAGTTGTAGTAGTAGTAATAATAATAATAATTATTATTGTATTATAACATCAATATATGGGCGCCACGGTGGCGTAGTGAGTAGCACATTTGCCTCACAGCAAGAAGGTTCAATCCTCAGCTGGGTCAGTTGGCATTTCTGTGTGGGGTTTGCATGTTCTCCCCATGGTCGGGTGGGTTTTTTCCGGGTGCTCCGGTTTACCCCACAGTCCAAAGATATGTTGTACAGGTGAATTTGGTAAGCTAAATTGTCCGTAGTGTATGTGTGTGAATGTTTGCGTGTATGGATGTTTCCCAGAGATGGGTTGCGGTTGGAAGGGCATCCAATGCGTAAAAACAAATGCTGGATAAGTTGGCGGTTCATTCCGCTGTGGCGACCCCAAATTAATAAAGGGACTAAGCCGACAAGAAAATGAATGAATGAATAACATAAACATATAATATAGTATTTTTTAAAACATGTAGTTCTTATTCAGGGCTTGACATTAACTTTTTTGATCACCAGCTACTGTGGTTAGCAGATTTCCACCATTAATAGCCACTCGCCATTTTCACTAGCCACAAATTTTGTTGTTGGGAGAATGTATTTTATATGCATCAATTTGACTCTGACATGCAAAAATTTCTTGATTTAGATTTTGTGTGACGTCCACATGCCTCCTCATTCATTTCACTTTTGTGTGTGTGTTGTGTATGAGCTTGCTCATGGAGGATGAGCAAATCTGCGTCGCATTGCAGTTAGTTTTTATGACTTTTCAGGACTCAAAATTAAGAATTTACCAAATTTATCTCTGACCACACTAAACATAAATAAGTAATTGTTTCTTAGCCATAACATTTAAATAATGTGTGAAACAAGCAAAATATAGCCAAATACATGCACTTTTTAATTCAACAAAACTTTTCTTTCAAGATATTTTACATTTAAAAAATAACTATTGTCATGTATCTAAAATATACACAGAAATCTAGGCTAAAGGTCCCAGATCACCAGTTAACTACACATAAATGGGGAGTTAATCTCAGATTAAAGCAATGCTATTGTTAGGAAATGATAATAGAAAGATATTAACAAAAAATTAACTGTAAGCAAAACAAAGCAGGTAAAAAACATACTGTGAGTGCTAATAAAAGGATGATCACAAGCACACATGGTTCATGTTAGGCCTGTTAATAATCTGTGAAAAGAATAATTAAACCAAATGCAGCGACCGCTGCTGCTTACAAAATGATTTATTTAAAATCTGGAGCTTTTTAAAGCGGCAGGACTGTGGGTGCTCGATAGTCGCTTTTTGTCCAGTCTATTTCAAAGAGATCAGTTCGCACCAGTTGTGTTTCCTCTAGGCATGGTTGATTCGTGCATGAAAACAGGAGCGCGCACGCTTTTTAACAGTTGCGTGCATCACATCACCCGTGCGCAGCACTGCACGCGAGTGATCATCCTCTATGGCAAGCCGTTTTGACTTTTATTCATTCTCAGGATGTGTATTCTTGATATCAACAATTCAGTTCTTGATATCAGAAAAGGTCATTGTTGATGTCAAAAACTGAATTGTTGATATCAAAATTTAACATTTTTAAAAAACAAGAATTTAATTTTTGATATCAACAATTGCATTTTCACTGGTTAAATGTCACCATAGGCTGCCATTCAAATTTGATTGTTGATATCAAGAATTGATTTCTTACTAGTTGAAATGCAATTCTTGATATCAATAATTTAATTGTTGATATGAAAAATGTAATTGTTGATATTAATAATTTAGTTGTTGATATCAGGAATTAAATTGTTGATATCAAGAAATACTTTTCAACTAGTAAAGATGTTCATTCTTGATATCTGCAATTATATTTCAACATGTTACATTTGTTATTTTTGATATCTAAAAATGTATTTCTGATATCAGCAATAAGGGAAGTAATTTTTGATATCTAAAATGAAAAATTTCACTAGTAACAATTATACTTATGATATCAGAAATTAACATTGTCACTAGTGAAAAAACAATTGTTGATATCAAGAATGAACATCTTTACTAGTTGAAAAGTATTTCTTAATATCAACAATTTAATTCCTGATATCAACAATTACATTTTTCATATCAACAATTAAATTATTGATATCAAGAATTGCATTTTAACTAGTAAGAAATCAATTCTTGATATCAACAATTAAATTTGAATGGCAGCCTATGGGGACATTTAACTAGTGAAAATTCAATTGTTGATATCAAAAATGTTAATTTTTGATATCAACAATTCAGTTTTTGATATCAACAATGACCTTTTTTGATATCAAGAACTGAATTGTTGATATCAAGAATACATATCCTGAGAATGAATAAAAGTCAAAACGGCTTGCCATACATCCTCTACATCTATTGATATTGAATACATGTATTGATCACTCCAGCCATTGAAGACAGATCTGTCTCTATCAGAAAGAGATGCATAAATGAGAACACTAGTGAGCAGTTTATGAAGGCCATATCACTAAAACCAAGCATATCTGCAGACTCTGTCGATTCTCTCCTTGATTTGTTTAACTCTAAAGTTAAGAATGTCATAGATGACATTGCTCCTGTTAAAGTCAGGAAGAGAACTGGCAGACAGAAAGGACCTTGGACAAGGTCAACATCGGTAAAGATGATGAAAAGACAATGCAGAAAAGCTGAGCGTATGTGGAGGAAGACGAAACTAGTAGTCCATTACAATATCTATAAAGACAGTCTCCATGCTTTTAATGTGGAACTAAACACTGCTAGGCAGACTTTCTTTTCAAGCCTTATAAACAGCAATATAGATCACACCCGCACCCTCTTTGCAACGGTAGAGAGACTCACAAACCCCCCCAGTAGGATTCCTAGTGAACTACTCTCTGAAAGCAAATGTAATGAGTTTGCTCATTTCTTTACTGATAAGATCAATAATATCAGAAAGGCAATCAGCTCATCCAATCAGCCAAACTGTGTCGACGTCAGACAAGCTCAACTTCAACTTCAGAAATCAGACATTATGTCTGATTTCATGGAAATTGATGGTAAAATCTTAGAAGAGATTGTGCAAATTATGAGAACATCAACATGCGATCTTGACACGCTGCCCACATCATTCTTTAAAACTGTGTTTAACTGTCTAGAAATGGATCTTCTGAAAGTGGTGAATGCTTCACTTCTCTCAGGGATTTTTCCAAACTCACTTAAAACTGCAGTTGTTAAACCCCTCTTGAAAAAGAGCAACCTGGATAACACCCTACTGAGCAACTACAGGCCAATCTCAAATCTCCCTTTCATTGGCAAAATCATTGAAAAAGTTGTTTTTAACCAGGTTAACAGGTTCTTAAGCTTGAAGGGGTGTTTAGACCATTTTCAATCTGGTTTCAGAGCACATTACAGTACAGAGAGCGCCCTTATAAAGATAATCAATGATATCCGCCTAAATACAGATTCAGGCAAACTAACAGTGCTGGTATTGCTGGATCTCAGTGCTGCATTCGACACTGTCGATCACAGCATACTTCTGGATAGGCTGGAAAACTGGGTTGGGCTGTCTGGGACGGTCCTCAAATGGTTCGGATCGTACCTTGAAGGGAGAGGTTACTATGTCAGTATAGGTGACCATAGGTCGAGATGGACACCCATGACATGTGGAGTCCCACAAGGCTCAATTCTGGCACCTCTCCTGTTCAACCTTTATATGCTCCCTCTGAGCCAAATAATGAGAAAGAACCAAATCTCCTACCACAGCTATGCTGATGACACTCAGATCTACATAGCCTTACTGCCTAATGACTACAGCCCCATTGACACCCTCTGCCAATGCATTGATGAAATTAACAGTTGGATGTGCCAAAACTTCCTTCAGTTAAATAAAGAGAAAACTGAGGTCATTACATTTGGGAACAGAGATGAGGTTCTCAAGGTGAATGCATACCTCGGCTCTAAGGGTCATACAACAAAAAATAAGGTCAAGAATCTTGGTGTGACTCTGGAGTCAGATCTGAGTTTCAACAGTCATGTCAAAGCAGTAACTAAATCAGCATACTATCATCTCAAAAACATTGCAAGAATTAGATGCTTTGTGTCCTGTGAAGACTTAGAGAAACTTGTTCATGCTTTTATCAGCAGCAGGGTGGATTACTGTAATGGGCTCCTCACTGGACTTCCCAAAAAGACAGTCAGACAGTTGCAGCTCATCCAGAACGCTGCGGCCCGGATTCTGACCAGAAGCAGAAAATCAGAGCACATCACACCTGTCCTCAGGTCTTTACACTGGCTCCCAGTTACATTCAGAATAGATTTTAAAGTATTATTACTTGTCTATAAATCACTAAACGGCCTAGGACCCCAATATATTACAGATATGCTGACTGAATACAAGCCTACCAGATCACTTAGATCTTTAGGATCACATAAACTAGAAATTCCAAGAGTTCAGTCAAAGCAGGGTGAATCTGCTTTCAGCTATTACGCCCCTCGCTGCTGGAATCAGCTTCCAGAAATGATCAGATGTGCTCCAACATTAGGCACATTCAAATCAAGACTGAAAACACATCTGTTTAGCTGTGCCTTTACTGAATGAGCACTGTGTTACGTCCGACAGATCGCACTATTGTGTCTTTCTTTTCTTTTAATTCTTTTATAACTTGTTTTAACTCATTTTAATCTGTTTTTATCTGTTTTTTATTATTTGTTTTTATTTTCTTATACTTCAATTTTATTTCTGTTTATGTAAAGCACTTTGAATTGCCACTGTGTATGAAATGTGCTATATAAATAAACTTGCCTTGCCTTGCCTTGCCTTGCCTTGCCTACATCTGCTTACTTTTGTTTGCACGAACACAATTAGTTTTGTCAGTCATGCTGCTTCTCTATTCAAAGATCACATTTGTACGGATATATGACCATCCTTATTGTCGAACCCGGCTTTAAAGAAAACTACCATTTAAAAATGATTTCAATCAGCCAAACTGGCTAGTGGGAGCGGCTGTCTGACCCACCACAGTGGAAAGAGGGTTGGCGGGTGTTAATGTGAAGCCCTGTTCTTATTATACTATGAGGCTGTTAAATCATTCTGATTACACAGCTAAAGAAGTGCTCGGCAGGTTTTGACCACATGATGATATCAGTGATTTCACAGCCTTTAAAACATAATAAAAATAAACAAATCACATCAAAATAAAACAAAAGGCTTTAGTATGAGGCTGTAGAATTGGCAGATTTAATTAGCTCCATTGAATTATTTGAAATTAATGCACTTTGCATCGTAACATGTCGTAATTCAATAAACCCTTCGAGTGTGCTAACTGTAGTATAAGTGGAATAATAAACTCTGTGGAACTATTAGGCCCCGTTTACACTAGTGCGTTTTAGTTTTAAAACTGCGTTTTAGCATGAAAACGATCCGCGTCCACATGAGCGGTTTACCCAAGCGTCTCTAGCAGATGTCCCTCCACACTACGCCACCAGAAACGTATATCACGTGACCATTCGCGCACTCTGGGCATGCGCGTTCAAGTATAAACAGGAAGCATGTGTCTCACTCGGCATTTGGTTATTGTTAGTCAACAAACGCTGGTCGAACGATAAACGCGATGGTAAAGAAAGCAAGAGAGGTCTTTTTGAGGACAGACGACGAGGTCGAGTTGTTACTTAAAGTAACAAATGAATATAAAACATCCATGGCTATCGAAAATACAGTGTTTACAGTGAAGGCTGGTCTGCCGTCTGCCGGTGACGTTATAGCCACGTGCGCTTGACGAATAAGGGAAGGTTACGCAATGACCCCAAGCCCCAATCACGTAGCGAATCTCAGCAGCCACGCCTCCGTTTTCAAAGATATCCGTTTCCCTCCATCCACACTGAGACGGAGCAGCAGCGTTTTAGAATGGATACAGCCTCTCCAGCGTTTCCAAAACGCTCCGTTTTCGCACCTCGAAAACTCCGGCGTAGTGTGGACGGATGGCCTAACCGTAGCAAAACTTATGCGTTTTAAAACTAAAACGCACTAGTGTAAACAGGGCCTTAGAGAACTGTGCACATCTGAGGTGTAAAAGACAGCCGCTCCTCTTTAGCCGTGCATTACTTTCAAATAACTCGATAAGCTGTAATATTAGCAGTAAAGCAAACTGACCGGATTTGGAGATGATGGCGTTGTTCTTGCTCATGCAGGGGTCTTCGCTGAGGCCGCAGAGGTTTTCACTGTAGACGCGGAACATGTACTCGTTTCCCATGATCAGATCCGACACGGTGCAGTTTGTGCGGCGGTTGTGTTCATACACCGTAAACCACTCCTGCAAACCAGACGATCAACCGGTCAATTCAGGGCTCCCAGTACAAGCCAAATTTCAAATTCACTGATATTCCCTGACTAAAATCCCAATTTCCATGACCTATAGTTAATAGAAAAACCACCAGCTGTCTGAGCAAATGAGCAAAGTTAAACTGTGATGGAAGAGAACAGACTGCGGTGGGCCATAATCATCGTAACACACCAACAAACTGCGTCAGAAACAGAAAGGGCTTCCATACAGTACCGAACCTTGACAGGAGAACCAACCATTCATTTCTTTTCATTTATTTATTGATTTCCCATCTAAATTCAGCAAGTCCATCATCATTTGCTCATTTACCGTAGTACACAGCTGGTTTGCCGGATGGACGATCTCTCACCTTGGTTTTCTTGTCTGCTTTCTGGATGGTGTATCCGGAGATCTCACAGTTGCCATCATCTTTGGGTGGTTTCCACTCTAATGCTGCGTTAAAGCCCCAGACATCAGTCACATGCACTCCAATCGGAGGCCCGGGTTTATCTAAGAAACAGAGTGAATAGAGTAATCAGGCTTGGATTGACTAATCGGGAGGACCGGAAGAACTCCCGGTGGGCCAGTGCGTTTTTTGGCCATGAGGGCCGGTGTCCCAAGCTGCCTGCACTCTCAGCAGTCGCACTTACTTACTTACTTACTTACTTACTTACTTACTTACTTACTTACTTACTTACTTACTTTTTACTTACTTACTTACTTACTTACTTACTTTTTACTTACTTACTTACTTACTTTATTCCTTCCTTCCTTCCTTCCTTCCTTCCTTCCTTCCTTCCTTCATTCATTCATTCATTTATCAATTAAAACTACGTATTATCTATTAAATTATCAAAATGTTATATATATATATTATACATACTAATTCATATGAAATCCCTTAAATAAATTAATTCACTCATTTAAAAAATATTTATTATATTTATTTATAAAACATTTATTATACATATTATTTAATATCAAATCCCTCAAATAAATAAACAAATTAATCAATGAAAAAAATAAATAAATAAATATATATAAATATATATTATCTGTTAAATTATCAAAATATTATATATTATACATAATAATTAATATAAAATATAAAGAAATACCATAAATAAATAAAATTTATTAATTATTAATTAATTTTAAATATATATATTATTTAGATTATGCATCTTGCAATAACGGGCGTCACGGTCACCTCACACAGTCACCGATCACCTCACAGTGTTAGTGTGGGTTTCCTCCGGGTGCTCTGGTTTCCCCCACAGTCCAAAGACATGCGCTATAGGTGAATTGGGTAGGCTAAATTGTCTGTAGTGTATGTGTGTTAAGGAGTCTGTATGGATGTTTCCCAGTGCTGGAAGGGCTTCCGCTGCGTAAAACATATGTTGTAAAAGTTGGCGGTTCATTCCGCTGTGGCGACCCCAGATTAATAAAGGGACCAAGCCGAAAAGAAAACAAATGATTGAATAAATAAAATAAATGAAAGATGGATAAAACATTATACACACATACATCATAATCTCATTTTTTCTCCTTACCTACAATTCTGATTTCTATGGTGGCCGAGTCCTCCATGTTTTCAATCTTCAGTGTAAGTGTGTACTTTCCAGAATGATCTCTCTCAGCGGAGCGGATGAAGAGGATTGAGTCTACATTTGAGTTCCTGATGCCCACTTTCTTTTCGTCCACTGGCTGGCCGTCCTTCATCCATGTGGCAATAGGACGAGGTTTGCCCTGGAATCAAAAACATGTGTTTGTACAGTAAGAGGTCGCTGGTTCGAGTCTTGGCTGGGTCAGTTGGCATTTCTGTATGGAGTTTTCATGTTCTCGCCGTGTTGGCGTGGGTTTCCTCCGGGTGCTCCGGTTTCCCCCAAAGTCCAAACACATGCGCTATTGGGGAATTGATGAACTAAATTGGCTGTAGTGTATAAGTGTGTGTGTGTGTGTGTGTGTGTGTGTGTGTGTGTGTGTGTGTGTGTGTGTGTGTGTGTGTGTGTGTGTGTGTATGTGTGAATGAGGGTTAGGGTTAGGCTGGAAGGGCATCCGCTGTGTAAAACATATGCCGGAATAGTTGGCGGTTCATTTGACTGTGGTGACCCCTGACAGATAAGGGACTAAGCCAAAAAAAAAAAATGATTGAATGAATAAATGAAGGAACGAATGAACGAATTAATGAATGAATAAACGAACGAATGAATGAATGAACGAACAAATGAACAAACGATTGAACGAATTAATGAATTGATGAATGAATGAATGAACGAACAAATTAATGAAAGAATGAACGAACGAATGAACGAACAAACAAACGAATTATTGAATGAATGAACTAACGAATTAATGAATGAATGAACGAATGAATGAACGAACAAATGAATTCATGAATTAATAAAGGAATGGATGAACGAACGAATGAACGAAGGAAGGAATGAATGAATAAATTAATGAACGAACAAATGAACAAACGAATGAATGAACGACTGAACGAATAAACGAATGAATGAAAGAACGAAAAAATGAATTAATCAATGAATGAACAAACGAATGAATGAATGAACGAACAAATGAATGAACGAATTAATGAATAAATGAATGAATGAACAAATGAACGAACAAATTAATGAATGGACTAACGAATGAATGAATGAACGAACGAACGAACGAACGAATGAACGAACGAATGAACGAACAAATGAACAAACGAATTAACGAATTAATGAATTGATGAATGAATGAACGAACGAACAAATTAATAAAAGAATGAACAAACAAACAAATTAATGAATGAATGAACTAACGAATGAATGAATGAATGAATGAATGAATGAACGAACAAATGAACAAAAGAATGAATGAACAAAATAATGAATGAACAACTGAACGAATAAACGAATGAATGAAAGAACGAACAAATGAATTAATCAATGAATGAACTAACGAATGAATGAATGAACGAACGAATGAATGAACGAATGAATGAATAAATGAATGAATGAATGAACAAATGAACTAACGAATGAATGAACGAACGAATGAATGAACGAACAAATAAACGAACGAATGAACGAATTAATGAATTGATGAATGAATGAATGAACGAACAAATTAATGAAAGAATGAACGAACAAACAAACGAACTAATGAATGAATGAACAAACGAATTAATGAATGAATGAACGAATGAATGAACGAACAAATGAAT
>CAIGQQ010030348.1:2618882-2634621 GCA_903798035.1 Danio albolineatus | reverse complement strand
ATATATATATATATATATATATATATATATATATATAAACACAATTATAAATATATATTATATATGTTTTTTTTTTTTTTTTCCTGTTGTGGTCGACGTGTGTTCAATGTCCAAAGAAATATGGATAAAACCAAGGAAGGACTTTTAGAAGGAAAGTTCCTATTTAAAACAATTAATGTCTCATCACCAGTCTATCCAGCTCTTCCTCCACAGTTTCATGTAATTTCAGAAGTTTCATTTTTAATCTTTCAACGTTAACTGCAGTGTGGCAGTTTCACTTTCATTCAGCAACATATTGTTCATGCCCCCGTGACAATTATTGGATGAGAATATGAATTAAAGACTGGTGGAAGAGTGTTGTTTTAATGGAATTTGACACGGGATGCAAAATGGAAAGAAAAACCTCCACATTTTGTGACTCGGGTGGTCCTTTATGGTAATCAAAATTCTCTGTTTCCATGGTCGACTCTTAATCAAAGTATTGTTTTAATCATATTAAAATAGAAGTATTGATGTCCATGTAAATGTACTCAGTGAAAGTGCCAGATGATGTCGTAAGCTGTCAGAGCCTCTGCCTTTAAGTTGATTCTATGAGCCCTTAAATGTTTCATTAAGTTTGATGTGTTCACCCCCTTACACGCAACTGTAGTTAAGCATCTGCTTCACGATTAATTGCAAAAAGAAAGTGTGATTAATTAGTTAATTATTTTGAATCGATTGACAGCACTAATATATAAGTATACAGTATGTCACAAAAGTGAGTACACCCCTCCAAATTCTGCAAATATTTATTTATATCTTTTCATAGGACAACACTGCAGAAATGACTCTTTGACACAATGAAAAGTAGTCAATGTAAAGTTTGTTTAGCAGTGTAAATTTAGTGTCCCCTCAAAATAACTAAAAATACAGCCAATAATAGCTGAACCCCTGGCAACAAAAGTGAGTACACCCCATAGTGAAAATGTACAAATTGAGCACAATTAGTCATTTTCATTACCCTGTGTCATGTGGCTCATTCGTTTTACATTGTCTCAGGTGTTTCCAGATAGAAGGCGAGTTAAATTTGGTATAAAAGCTCTTCCACTCTCTCAACCTGGCCACTGAAAGTTCAACATGGCATCTCATGACAAACAACTCTCAGAAGACCTGAAAAAACACATTTTTGCTTTGCATAAAGATGGCATAGGCTATAAGAAGATAGCAACACTGTGAAACTGTGCTGCAGCACAGTGGTCAAGGCCATTCAATGCTTTAAGAGGACAGGTTCTTCTCAGAACAGACCTCACCATGATCAGCCAAGGAAGCTGAGTGCACGTTTTGAGCGTCACATCCAAAGATTGTCTTTGAAAAACAGATGGATAAGTGCTTCCAGCATTGCTTCAGGTATTGAAGGGATGGGGGGTCAGCCTGTCAGTGCTCAGACCGTACGCCTCTCACCGCACCAAGTTGGTCTGCATGGTTGTCCACGAAGGAAGCCTCTTCTAAAGACGATGCACAAGAAAGCTCGCAAACAATTTGCCGCAGACCTTCAAACTAAGGGCCAGGATTACTGGTACCATGTCCTGTGGTATGATGAGATCAAGATAAAACTATTTGGTTCAGATAGTGTCAAGTGTGTGTGGTGGCAACCAGATGAGGAGTACAAAGACAAGTGTGTCTTGTCTACTGCTAAACATGGTGGTGGGAGTGTCATCATGTGGGACTGCATGAGTGCTGCTGGCATTGGGAAGCTACAATTCAATGAGGGAAACATGAATTCTGACAAGTACGGTGACATACTAGAGCATGATCCCCTTCTTCCGGAAACTGGGCCATAAAGCAGTGTTTCAGGATGATAATGACCCCAAATACACCTCACTGGCCTGCTAAAGGGACTCAGGGTAAAGGTGATGGACTGGCCAACCATGTCTCCAGACCTAAACCCCTTAAGACACCTCTGGGGCATCCTGAAAAGGAAGGTAGAGGAGCACAAGGTGTCAAACGTCCACCACCTTGGTGATGTTGTGATGGAGGAGTGGAAGAGGATTCCAGTGGCAACCTGTGAAGCTCTGGTCAACTCCATGTCCAAGAGAATTAAAGCCGTGCTGGAAAACGATGGTGGCCACACAAAATATTAACTTTTAAAAAAAATTCTAAGGGGTGTTTTCACTTTTGTTGCCAGGGGTTCAGCTATTATTGGCTGTATTTTTAGTTATTTTGAGGGGACACTAAATTTACACTGCTAAACTAACTTTACACTGACTCCCTTTCATTGTGTCAAAGAGTCATTTCTGCAGTGTTGTCCTATGAAAAGATATAAATACATATTTGCAGAAATTGGAAGGGTGTACTCACTTTTGTGACATACTGTATATATAATGGTAAACATGTCAGGCTAAATAACGAAAATAAATCATTGACTTCTGCTGTCTTCATTAGTTTGAAAAAACACAGATTTCTTTACAACTTTTAAAGGGGTCTTTCTACTCTGTGGATATACAGTAAATCCACTGCACTGTGCAGGTTTATAGCATGCTTGAATGTTGGTTTATAAGTGATTTGTTTTTGAGATGTTTGCTATTCTGCTAGAGATACTGTTGCTATAAATATATATATATATATATATATATATATATATATATATATATATAAAATAGTCATAAAAATCCAACAACTTAAATGTATTATAGGAACGGTATAGCAGAAAACTAGCAGAAAACATTGCACAACAATCAAACCCAGAAAAATTAAGGTTATTAGTTACCATAACCTTTTTAGAAACCAATAACTTTAACTAATTAACAAACTAATAGCTTTTAACAGTTTTTATAGTTATTATATATAAACATCGCTTAGAGAACCTTGACTTTCCAAACCACAGTAAACATTGAAACCGGTTATCGCCCCACGCCTTATATGCAGCCATTCACTTTATACTAAGTGAGAGATAGTTTTATGTTTTTAGATAATTCTGTGTCAGTTATGTTATATTATTTCCCCCTTTAGGAGGATGGAGGTGTTCAGCTTTCTTTTGAAGGAATCTGTTTCTCTTTTAGTGCTGTATAAAGCATGAAGCCTTAAACCGTGGGGTCATGCATCTGTCCTCCCTGGCCTTTCAGCGTATCGCATTTCCAACCACACATATAGATTAAAGCTGAACTCTTTCACTTAAGCTTATTACATCTCATGGCACTCAATGGGAATGACAGTATGGAGTGTGTTGAGAAACTAAACGAAGGACTGATTGGTTGCAGAAATGACCCTGTGAATAGTTGAGTATTCACAGTATTACTATTTAAGTAATAATAGTAAAAACAAAAAGAAATTAAGTGTGTTGTTTGTTCAAACTACTTATTTAAAATGAGCTTAAAGGTGCAGTATGTAAGTCTGACACCCAGTGGTTGAACTAGGTATTGCACTCCTGGATCAAAACAAACACAAGCGCAGGTTGCCAGATTGAGGACAGGAGCGAGTGATTTAAACCGTGCTCTAAATAAAAGCAACGGCACCCGATAGAAGGAATATTCTCCATATTAAGAGGAGTTTTTGTCCTAACCAACACCTCAAGCTGATATATTAGAAACGGCTTCTGTTTCTCACAGCTGAACAACAGAAAACTGACAATGATCAGCTCAGGTACACCTCATGTGCTTTAATCAGTGTTCAATGCTAACAATGTGAGTTTGAATGCCGTTTTGTATGACATTTATTGCCATATACTGAAAGCAGCAGCAGATAGTTCATCTCACATCTGGACAATAAAATAAATTGTCTGAAATTGAGCTTTAGAACTAAACACACATCAATGATTCAGCATCTACATTTAATAGTGCTAAAGAGGGTTAATATGTATTAAAATAGAGTATAAACCTTACCATTTCATGAGTGAGTGCATATTCTGTGCTTCTGAATGGCTGTATTTACATTTCTGTCGTGTTTCGCCTGGTGCAAACAACTAAAATGCTCATCACTGCGTATCTCGTCATGAAGCGTGTTGTTAGGACACACGGTTTTACTATGTAACCTGCTCACCTAATGATTACACTCGTAATATTTATATCATTTGCTAATTAATTACGTCATGTGGAACTGAATCTCATTTTAGAGTCTGCTACTGTCCACCGGAGGTCCCATTTTGGTCACAGACACGCGAAACGAATGAATGAAATGTCGGTTTTCCACCAAGGCGACCCGGGGTGCTGAAATATTATTGGCTAAACTAGCATTGGGCGGGTTAAATGACAGCGTTTCGGCAGAATATCTGACTTCAACATTGTTTTTCAGATAAACAAGAGTGTGCACTTGGCATGTTTCATAAATATCTGCAAATATATTATAGTATTTTTATGCTTTAGAAGAGTCAAAATCTTACATACAGCACCTTTAAACAACTCAATTCTTGAGTTTTTTGGGGGGGGAGAGAATAATTGTTTTATGTTCAATCCACTTTAATTTGTAAAAGCTAATTAGTTAACTTAACTCCTTCATGTTGTCCCAACACAAATCCCATCTTTTTTTCTTTTTTTTAAGTGTATGCACAGTAAATATGCTGGGTTCCACACAATTTCTTATTGTTGTCCTAAAACAAATGAATTAAGCTTATTTTTGTAATTCTTTTTTTTTAATTCTTTTTTTTACAAATTTAAGTGGATTAAACAAGTAGCAAAAGTCATTATTTGAGTGTATGGATTAATGATGCACTGTAAAAAAAAATGTTCGGTTCCACACAATAAAACAATTAAGTTCAATCTACTTAAATTTGTAAATAAATGTTTACACCCAGATCTCATTAAGAGAATAAACACAGCCCTGTTAGACCATGTGCTGCAGCGCAGAGCGTATTTATCTGTCCTTAAAATAGCAAAAGTGGATTCCCGACATGCCCTTAATGCAGGGGTGTCCAAACTCGGTCCTGGAGGGCCGGTGCCCTGCAGATTTTGGCTCCAACTTGCCTCAACACACCTGCAAAGATGTTTCTACAAAGCCTAGTAAGAGCTTGATTAGCTAGCCCAGGTGTGTCTAATTGGGGTTGGAATTAAACTTTGCAGGACACCGGCCTTCCAGGACTGAGCAATCAATTGTTTATAATTGATAAAAAATTTAAGCATAATTTACTGTGTGCTAAAATCCAGTGTTGGGTCAGATATAGATCAACCCAACCATTCGGTTAAAAAGTGTAATTTTAATTTAATTTTAAAAAAAACAACATCAACATTGGGTTTGGCCATATTTGACTCAACGTCAGGTCATGACAACCCAGAATCTTTTAGAGCATATGCGTTTTAAAAATGATGGGTTGTCATAACCCAAAGTTGGGTCAAGTATGGCCAAACCCAATTGCAGTTTGAAAAATAAATAAATAAATAAATAAATAAATAAATAAATAAATAAATAAATAAAAATAAATCATTTATTTGAAAGAAATGAAATCACAGTCAATCGTGTATAACTGATCTACCCATTTAAACATAAATTACTATACGCTTTAAAAAATGCTGGGATGTCAAAACTTAAAGTTGGGACATATATAGGCAAACCCAATTACTGGGTTAAAAAGTGCTATTTAAATGCAAATGTATTTAAAATAACCCAACGTTGGGTTTGGGTTTGGCCTTGGCCAGGCGCCACGGTGGCGTAGTGAGTAGCACGTTCGCCTTACAGCAAGAAGGTCGCTGGTTCGAGCCCCGGCTGGGTCAGTTGGCATTTCTGTGTGGAGTTTGCATGTTCTCCCCGTGGTTGCGTGGGTTTCCTCCGGGTGCTCCTGTTTCCCCCACAATTGGGTAGGCTAAATTGTCCGTAGTGTATGAGTGTGAATGTGTGTGTATAGATGT
Organism: Danio albolineatus; assembly: GCA_903798035.1. Taxonomy (NCBI): domain Eukaryota; kingdom Metazoa; phylum Chordata; class Actinopteri; order Cypriniformes; family Danionidae; genus Danio; species Danio albolineatus. The sequence continues at coordinate 2,628,808 of CAIGQQ010030348.1, read as the reverse complement.
TTCCCAGAGAGGGGTTGTGGCTGGAAGGGCATCCGCTGCGTAAAAAATATGCTGGATAAGTTGGTGGTTGATTCCGCTGTGGCGACCCCGGATTAATAAAGGGACTAAGCCGAAAAGAAAATGAATGAATGAATGGGTTTGGCCATATTTGACTCAATGTCAGGTCATGACAACCCAGAATCTTTTAGAGCATATGCGTTGTCATAACCCAAAGTTGGGTTAAATATGGCCAAACCCAATTGCAGTGTAAAAAATAAATAAATAAATAAATAAAAATAAATCATTTATTTGAAAAAAATGAAAAAATATATATAACTGATCTACCCATTTTAACATAATTTACTATACACTTTAAAAAATGCTGGGATGTCGAAACTTAAAGTTGGGTCATATATAGGCAAACCCAATTACTGGGTTAAAAAGTGCTATTTAAAATTTTATTGGGTTTGGCCATATTTGGGTTTGGCCATATCTGACTCACCGTCAGGTCATGACAACCCAGAATCTTTTAGAGTGTATGTGTTTTAAAAATGATGGGTTGTCATTACCAAAAGGTGGGTTTAATATGACCAAACCCATTTGCTGAGTTAAAAAGAGTCATTTATTTGAAAGAAATGAATCACAGTCAATAGTGTATAACTGATGTAAACATTTTACCATAATTTACTATACGCTTTAAAAAATGCTGGGTTGTCGAAACTCAACATTGGGTCAGATATAGACAAACCCAATCACTGGGTTAAAAAGTGCTATTTAAATGCAAATTTATTTAAAATAACCCAACGTTGGGTTTGGCCATATTTGACTCACCGTCAGGTCATGACAACCCAGAATCTTTTAGAGCATATGCGTTTTAAAAATGATGGGTTGTCATAACCCAAAGTTGGGTCAAATATGGCCAAACCTTGCTTAATGCATTTGCGCCATGCGCTTTAGACTGTACCTAGATCAGGGGAGTCTAAACTCCGTCCTGCAGGGCCGGTGTCCTGGAGAGTTTAGCTCCAACCCTAATCAAACACACCTGAACCAGCTAATCAAACTCCTACTAGATATACTAGAAACTTCCAGGCAGGTGTGCTGAAGCAGGTTGGAGCTAAACTCAGCAGGACACCGGCCCTCCAACAGTTTGAGATAGTGTGGGTCCAATATTGTGGACCCACCCCTGGTTTGGACACCCCTGACCTAGATCGTCAAAATAGAACCCAATGTCTTACAGATTTGTCAGTTTTTCTGGATGTGATTCATTACTTTGTGTCATCCAAGACAATCTGCATCTCCAATTTTATCTAAATGTGAAATCTAATAATCCATTCGTGTTCCTACTTGACCCAGAACACCAGCCTGGTCCATTAATCCCAAGCTAATAACTCTTGGCTGACAGAAGTAACACAGTGTTCACATCAGAACTTCACATCTACTGTTTATGGTTTATATTTTACTATTAAGCATAAACACCTTACTAATAACTCTGCCTTCACCCAACACCAATGCCTATATGGGTTTCAGAGGGACTGATACTCAACACAGTGTACTGCACGCTGGATTTAGCACATTAGTACGGTAATCTCTCAGTATTAGCACAATTCCACACGAGCGCATATATGGCGGCTCCCCGTAGGCCGGTTAAAACCTCCATCTATCACCTGAGCGGTTCAGATTGTGTTAGAAATGCGTCTGGTCACACTTTACTAAATCAGCGAATGCGGGACTCAGATAATGCAAGCATCACGTCATGAAATGGAAAACCGAGAGTGCCGTCTATATTTGTGCGTGCAGATGAAAGATGTGGCTAAAGGTCAGTTTCCAGGTCTGAGACTGAATCTGTCAGCATTGTGTCTCTGAGCAAAGCACTTGATCCTGAGTCACACTGAAGAGATGTAACACGTCTACTGGGTCACGATTGAGAATCACAAATGGTGTAAAAAATTAACCACCGGGCCACCTTTTTTATTTAACACCTGTTTAGTAGTTAGACCTTTTAAAATGTATGATTTTTTATTATGTTTATTATGTTCTTGAGTCATTTTCAGTAGTTTATTTTAAGGTGTGACAACTGATTAATTTTTAATAACCAAGTGATTTCTCAGGCTGTTCTGCATATGTGTTTATGCATTAGTCAGGCTATTGTATTTTTAAATGGCATCCATATTTATTAATATTGATATACAGTATTTTTTGTTGCATAATTTGGGTTTGAGATCATGTTGTATATAGCGTACTCTAAAAATTCCTGGGTTGTCATAACCCAATGTTGGGCCAAATATGAAGAAATCCAATCGCTGCATTAAAAAGTGCAATTTGACTTTTAAAAATTAATCATAATCAATTGTTTATAATTGATCAAAAATTTATGCATAATTTAATGTGTGGTAAAACCCGTTGTTGGGTCAGATATAGATCAACCCAACCATTCGGTTAAAAAGTGTAACTTAAATTTAATAAAAAAAAAAAACAACAACAACGTTGGGTTTGGCCATATTTGACTCAACGTCTGGTCATGACAACCCAGAATCTTTTAGAGCATATGTGTTTTAAAAATGATGGGTTGTCATAACCCAAAGTTGGGTCAAATATGGCCAAACCCAATTGCTGAGTAAAAAAAAATAATAATAATAATAAATAAATAAATAAATAAATTAATTAATTAATTTAAATAATTTATTTACTTGAAAGAAATGAATCACAGTCAATCGTGTATAACTGACCTAAACATTTTAACATATTTTAAGATAATTTTCTATACGCTTTAAAAAATGCTGGGATGTCGAAACTTAAGGTTTGGTCAGATATAGGCAAACCCAATTACTGGGTTAAAACTGGGTGCTATTTAAATTTTATTTATTAATTTTTTTTTAAATGACCCAACATTGGGTTTGCCCATATTTGACTCAACGTCAGGTCACGATAACTCAGAATTTTTTAGAGTGTATACGTTTTAAAAATGATGGGTTGTCACAACCCAAAGTTGGGTCAAACATAGCCAAATCCAATTGCTGAGTTAAAAAGAGTCATTTACTTGAAAGAAATGAATCAGTCAATCGTGTATAACTGATGTAAACATTTTACCATAATTTACTATTCGCTTTAAAAAAATGCTTGGTTGTCGAAACTTATGGTTGGGTCAGATATAGGCAACCCCAATTACTGGGTTAAAAAGTGCTATTTAAATTTTAGTTATTTAATTTTTTTAAATGACCCAACATTGGGTTTCGACACATTTGACTCAATGTCAGGTCATAACAACCCAGAATGTTTTAGAGTGTATGTGTTTTAAACATGATGGGTTGTCATAACCCAAAGTTGGGTCCAATATGGCCAAACCCAATTGCTGAGTTAAAAAGAGTCATTTACTTGAAAGAAATTAATAACAATCGTTTACAACTGATCCAAACATTTAACCATAATTTACTATATGCTTTAAAAAATAAATTTGTTCTTTGTTGAAACACAACGTTGGGTCAGATATGGCCAAACCCAATTGCTGAGTTAAAAGAAGTCATTTACTTGAAAGAAATGAATAACAACTGATTGTTTACAACTGATCCAAACATTTTACCATAATTTACTCTATGCTTTAAAAAATGCCAGTTTGTCGAAACCCTATGTTGGGTCAGATATAGGTAAACCCAATCACAGGGTTAAAAAGCGTTACTTAAATCAAATTTTAAAAAGCATACTAACATTGGGTTTAGCCATATTTGACTCAACGTTGGGTCATGACAACCCAGAATTTTTTAGAGTGTGTGCGTTTTTTTAAAAACGATCTGTTGTCATAACCCAACATTGGTTCAAATATGACCAAACCAAAAAGCTGATGTTATTTATTTGAAACAAATGAATCAGAATCGATTGTTTCTAATCGATCTAAAAACCATTTTAATGTTATTTAAAAACGTAAACGCAATTTAAAGATCGTAAAAATAATTTAAACACTGGGTTGTGGAAACCGAATGTTGGTAAACTAGGAACAAACCCATCATTGGGTTATGATAACCTAACATATAATAAAATCTAAGATCAATCATACACACTCTTCCCTGTTTAAAAGCGTATGACCCAATTAACCCTGGTATGCCGATGATGCAGTATTTTATTGTTCTATAACTGCTGTCTATTAGAGATAGCTGGTTATGTTATGAACTTTTGACCTGTTTTGACCTGTTGTCGGTAATATAACATTCTGGCAGCTGCAGAGTTAATAAATTACAGCACAGATACAGTATCTCAGCTGTTCTTAGGTTTCAAAGGGGCGCAAAGTGTGTGTGTGTGTGAGTGTGTGTGTTTTTATTACCATTTTCTTAATCTTAAAATAAAAACGACCGACCCAAATTATATTGCAATTGAAAGAGCCGACTTGTTTACAACTTTCTAAAGCCAAAAACACATCAGACTATTAAACGGAAGCCTGAAATATCATCTGCTAAATTTTATCTCTTATTTTAATGTGTTTTAATGTCAGCAAACAGCACTGAATCAGCTCTCCAGTGTGTTCTTTCACTCTAGTAAAGTCTCTGAAACTGAAGTGCCGATTATCAGCATATGACGGTATTTTTAGAGCCCGTCTCTCCCTAGGGCTTGTGTGGCATTACCATATCGGACGACAGCATCTGGAAGAACCCTTATAAGAGCGTGACGAGTGTAAATCAACGCTCCCGACAGGCTGCTGATCGGATTTACTGCCGTCGGGATGCGTTCATTCAAAAGGTGGGGTGAGGTAACACTGGTTAAACTCAGAAATAAACCGCTCTGAGAAACGGATTCGACATGGGAAGAGATGACGTGACTTTTTCCACTGCCATGTACAGTAATAACACCTTTTTAACAGTCCACTTCTTTTATTTTTGCTCTGTTTGGTGGCTCAATAAAAATGTGGTCTAATAAAATTGTGATTTACAGACTGGATAAGTGAGGTGAAAATAGAAATGGCAAAGGTCGGCGGGAGATATTTATATCCTACTCTGGAGTGTCGAAGAGGAGAAGTGGACGGATCCTGAAAACGTCCATCAGAATCTGTTTAGGTTTTGTGGCATATGATATACGTTCTAATCTGTCATGGCTGTAGCGAAGGTCTCGAGGGTCACGCTTTTATTAGTATCCCAACTGTTAATTGGATCCCAGCAGGGACTTATACACTGGCTTCAAAATCAAATAGCGCAGATAAAATGTGGCTGAGGTTTCAGATTCTGCGCGTCTTAAAGCAGGTGTTGACTTTTATTCTAATCTCTCTGCATTATTTTGACCAGTGTTTGGTGTTGAGGAACTGCATTAGGAAACGTGTTCAGGTTATTACTCAAGATTGCTTGAGAGAATTCATTTAATTCATTTTCCTTGGGCTTAGTCTATTATTTATCAGCAGTTTCCACAGTGGAATGAACCGCCAACTATTTCGGCATATGTTTTTCACCGCGGATGCACTTCCAGCTGCAAACTAGAACTGGGAAACATCCATACACTCTCTTTCACACACATACACTATGAACAATTTAGTTAGTCAATTCACCTATAGTGCTTTTGTTTGGACTGTGGGGGAAACTGGATCGGGTTAGGGAAACTTAAACAGGATCTGGGGTGTGTTTCCCAAACAACAACATTAGTCGCGGCTGAACTATAATAGTATGATGCATCATTTGGGGAAAAAAACGATGTAGTGACGAGTGTTTCCCAAAACCTGTAGTTTCTCCCACGTTAGTTATAACGTAAAACGCCCACACTTAAAAAAATAACTCATTGGATGAACTCAATTTAACTGAGGGCAGGATTCCCATCCAATAAATTTGTTTAGCACCAACTAAAAATATCTATATTTACACAATTAAATGCAATTGTGTTGGTCCAACAAGATTTTATCAAATAAAACGTTAAATACATTTGTATTTTTATTTAACTTAAACTCAAAGATCTAATAATATCATGCATGTCTATTATGTGTCCTACATTTTGAAGTCTTCTAGTTTTATTTGAAGTTATCCTAAATGAGGCCACTTTTAAGCATATTTCATGAGTTACACATACAGTTGATTGAGACTGATCTCAGAACTCATTTTAGGACAGTTGTTGCTCAATGAGCAAAGCAACAAACTTCATTGTTGCTAATGCGAACACCCAAAGCATGGGTGCTTCTGCATGACGGTAACCTCAAAACTCAAAACATTATATGAAAATCTTCTAAATCTTCAAACTAAAGTAAATGTTAAACTCTAAAAAGTCTTTCTATTAATGTAAAACATCTAAGATTACTTTTATTGTCAATATTTTAATTTGCTTAATTCAATCCCAGTAGTATCCCAGTAGTAATCATTTTTTGAGTGCAAAATGATGCTCTAAACGGGGTGGAGGAACTACTTCTTTAGAGAAGAACCCCATAATTTATTGGTGTAAATTATATTGTTTTACACACACACATATTGAAAAAATAATAATAATCCAATATTAGTTAAAACATGCACTCATTCATTCATTCATTTTCTTTTCGGCTTAGTCCCTTTATTAATCCGGGGTCGCCACAGCGGAATGAACCGCCAACTTATCCAGCATTTGTTTTACGCAGCGGATGCCCTTCCAGCCACAACCCATCTCTGGGAAACACATTCATACATTCTCATTCACACACATACACTATGGACAATTTAGCTTACCCAATTCACCTGTACCGCATGTCTTTGGACTGTGGGGGAAACCGGAGCACCCGGAGGAAACCCACGCAACCACGGGGAGAACATGCAAACTCCACACAGAAATGCCAACTGGCCTAGCTGGGGATCGAACCAGCGACCTTCTTGCTGTGAGGCGAACGTGCTACTTACTACGCCACCGTGGCGCCCTTAAAACATGCACTCATTTTCTATATTATGCAAATGAAATATATGCCAATGTTTCCCTTACCAATATTACCGAGAATATTCCATATTCTATTCTAAATTAACATAAAATTACTTACGCTAAAACGTATTCTAATATTATATATGAATCATATAAATAAATAATGAGGCTATTAAGAAATTAATTTAATATTATTATTTATTAGGAAATGAAACTACTTTAATAATACTAAATTTAATAACATTAATAATGATGACGATTATTATATTATTCATTCATTCATTCATTTTCTTTTCGGCTTAGTCCCTTTATTAATCCGGGGTTGCCACAGCGGAATGAACTGCCAACTTATCCAGCATTTGTTTTACGCAGCGGATGCCCTTCCAGCCACAACCCATCTCTGGGAAACACATCCATACATTGTCATTCACACACATACACTATGGACAATTTAGCTTACCCAAATCACCTGTACCGCATGTCTTTGGACTGTGGGGGAAACCAGAGCACCCGGAGGAAACCCACGCAACCATGGGGAGAACATGCAAACTCCACACAGAAATGCCAACTGGCCCAGCCGGGGATCGAACCAGCGACCTTCTTGCTGTGAGGCGAACATGCTAACCTCTCGGCCACCGTGGCGCCCTATTATATTATTAAGTAGGATATTGTTTTTTTGTTTGTTTGTTTTTTTGAAGTTTCACAATTTGACATATGCAAGCCACTGCAGAGATGTTCTAACCAAGAGGCCTTTTTTGTTTTCACAAGCTTTGGAGACGTAACGTGAATTCCGCTTTTAAATAATAGGTCACCTATAGCTTTTGTCATGTGCCACGGCTGTGTTCTAAATGACACCAATGTTTTCAAAGTGCACTGCGATGGGAGCGCAATTGTAAACATGAAGATCGCTAAAACTGAACTGTAAAAATCTTTTCTAACAAAAAATGTTAGAATGTTCTAAACAAATAGGGCATAGGGGGGATAGCTGGGAATAGAACACAGCCAGGAACTAAGTTTCTAACTACAGCTCCAGAGGTGTAGTTGCAAGCATGGACGTTTGTGACGCAGTTTGCAAATGTTCGTTGAAACGACAGATTTGGGAAACACCAAGTCAACGAACTATGTTTGTAACGACACAACTTGAATAAACGAGTTAAAAAATGTCATTTAAATTAAAGAAAAAAATATCAACCCATCATTGGGTCTGGCCATATTTTATTCAACGTCAAGTTATGAAAACCCAGAATTTTTTACAGCGTATGCTTTTTACAAAATGATGGGTTGTCATCAACTGGTGAGTTAAAAATTTTGTCATTTGTTTGTAACAAATGAAACACAATCGATTTTCTCTCAAAAGTTTACCGTAGTTAACTATGTGCTCTAAAAATGCTGGCTTATCATAACCCAGCATTGGGTAATATAAACAAACCCAATCAATAGGTTAAAAAGTGTTATTTAAATTTAGCTGAAAAAAATAACTCAACGTTTGGTTTGCCAATATTTGATTCAACATTGGGACATAACAACCCAGAATTTTTTTAGATTGCATATGCGTTTTTAAAAATAATAAATTGTCATAACCCAACATTGGGTCAAATATGGACAAATCCAGCTGCTGAGTTAAAAAGTGTAATTTGTTTGAAACAAATCAACTACAATTGATGGTGTATCTAAATTTTACCTTAATTTACTATGAGCTCTAAAATGCTGGGTTATTGTAACCCAACATTCGGTAATATATGGACAAACCCAATAGATGGGTTAAAAAGTGTAATTTAAGTAATTTTTTTAAAATTAACTAATTAATTAACTTATCATTATTAAAAATTAACTAATTCAATTGTTGGGTTTGCCCACATTTGATTCAACATCTGGTTTTGACAACCCAGATCCTTTTTAGATTGTATTTGCGTTTTAAAAAATAATGGGATTTCCATAACCCAGCACTGGGTCAAATATATACAAACACAAGTGCAGAGATAAAAAGTGTAATTTACTTTAAACAAACGAATCCCAATTGATGGTGTACAATTGATCTAATGTTTTCTATGAGATATAAAAAATCTTGGGTTGTTATACCCCAATGTTGGGTCAAATATGGACAAACTCAACCAATGGGTTAAAAAGTGTCCTTTAAATTTAATTGAAAAAAATGTACGCATCATTGAGATTGTCCATATTTGACTCAACATCTGGTCATGACAACCCAGAATTGTTTTGATTGCACGTGTATTTAATAATTTCTGGATTGTAATAACCCAAATTGGGTCAAATATGAACACAACTGCTGAGTTATCATCTAAAATGTTACCATCATTTATTATACATGCTAAATAAACATAGGGTTGTCTATAACATTGGGTCAAATATGGTCTCAATAGGACAACCAAAAGTTGATTATGTAAATTATATTCAAATCTAAAATCAATTATGCGCACTCCTCCCCGTGTGACAGCGTATAACATTATTCATCTGGGACAGACAATACAGTATTTTACTGTTTACTGCTGTCTATTAGAAACCAAACCTTAATATTCAGATATGTGTGAACTGTCCCATTAAGTGTCAGTACTGTAGGATAACACGTTTAATGGAGACATTATCAGGCCTGTGGTGGTGGGAAATCTTTCCAAGCTGTAGGTCAGTGTGGAATTGTGTTAAGACCAGGAGAAAACCACATTCATCTGTGCAGTTCTCACACTGTCGGGGGTTTCTCGGCTTACAGACTCTGCAGTGCCACGGTTAAAAAAGACAAGCTACTCTGACAGGAGGAAGAAACATGTTTCACAACCCTATACCTGCAAACCACAAATCACAGACGTGACAGAGCATAAGCTTTTACGAGTGTGTCACCACAGCTTTACTGAACTGTTAATGGAAAGATCTATATATCTGTCTGTCTGTCTGTCTGTCAATCTAGCTGTGCGTGTCTGTCTCTGTCGGTCTAAAATAGGCCTGTCTGTCGCTGTGTTAATCTATGCATCTATTTATATCGGTCTGTCTGTCTGTCTGTCTGTTTATCTTTACTTCTATCTATCTATCTATCTATCTGTCTGTCTATCTGTCTGTCTGTCTGTCTGTCTGTCTGTCTGTCTGTCTGTCTGTCT
>CAIGQQ010030348.1:2581635-2602412 GCA_903798035.1 Danio albolineatus | reverse complement strand
GTGCAATTTGACAGTGACAAATGTGACAGACAAGAGGGGCAGATATAAGCCGTATTTTTTAGTTATTTCTAATAAATTGTTTTACTTGTAATTTAGAGATACATTAATAATTACATTATAGTACTGTTATTAATTATAAAGCAGATCTCTGTGGGCCCCCTAGAGTGCACGGGCCCTTAGAATCGTCCTAACTTCCCCCCCTTAGCGGCGCCCCTGAATACTAATAATACAATACTAATGTCAATCACAGGCAAAGGAAAATATTGAGGGCCAGCAGAGCAGGTCAGTCAGATGTACAGTGTCAGGTAAGGGGGTGAAGGAATAATGACAGAGTGTTTATTTAGATGAGCAGTTTCTTTAATGTGTTTAGAGTTGTGTCTGTTCAACAGATGAAGCTCACAGGCTCACCTATTTACAGTATGATCTGTCCATTTAACAAGTGTAATGTAAACAAGTGAGTTATTAGGAGTTTAGAAAAAATCTTTTCCTGCATTTCTTCTGCTTCAGGAGTCAGTCTGTTGACCGCACACAACAGAAATAATCTGAAGAACAATCTGCTGTGATTGAACCTGAGAAAAACTTAACCATAAAAAAATAAGTTAACGCTTTCTTTTACAACCCACAACGTACCGTGTAAGTACAGTGAAATAACGGTGTACTTTTCTGTACTAGTATAAGTATAATGAACTTACGTGTAGGTATAAGGGAACAAACTGTAATGCTTGTCACGGTTTCAGGTTGGGGAAAAGCAGCGAGGACCCAATTGCAGATTCAAATGAGAATTTATTGATAATAAAATAAAACAAACAGGAAAACAAACAACCCCGAGGGGGAAAACATTAACAAAATAAATAAACAAACAAACAAACCAACTAGACTAGGCTGGCAAGGAGAAAGCAGGGCTGGACAAGACAAGGCAGGAGTGATCACGATGATGAACGATGACGAACTGGCACAGGACAGCAGACATGAGGAGAATTTAAAGCATACATGATTAACTAACAAACAGGTGAACATAATAGACTAATAATGGGTTAACAAGGAGGGTGGTGCTAGACAATAGACAGGAAAGTGCGTGACAAACACAAGCCACGCATTCACACAAGACTAGAGCACACAGCCAATGAGAGAACTCACTAACTGTGTGCTCACATGACAACACGAGCACGCGGTGCGTGTGTGTAAACACACACACCACGTGCTAAACACAACAACAGAAGACTGAACGCGAGACACAAGCGCACGATAAAATGAAAACATCCTATCGTGCACTCACACACGCAGCGTGCATGTTTCAACCCAGCGCCACCCGAAACAGAAACCGACTAGACTTAAAGGCGCTGGGTAATGAAACGCACGCCGCAGACAAACAAATCACAAGGACAAGAGCGCGCGATCGCGAACACGCCCAGGCCCCGCGCGCCCGCATCACGCGGGAGCGCGCAAGGTCCGAGCGCGCCCACAATCGACGCTCATACGAGACACAATGACAATACATAAAACTAGACAGAGCTAGTGTCCGGACTCTGCCACAAAAAACAGGAATTAACTAGACAGGAGTGGCAGAACCCTGACAATGCTTGGGTAATAAGGGGGTTACAACCAGATATGCAACACGCAAAGTACTGCGTAAGTATATTGATTTTACAGTGTACTTTTCTATAAAGTGCAAAGGAACAAACCATAATGTTTGCTTAATAAGGAGGTAACATTGAGATATTCAACACGCAAAGGACCACGTAAGTATATTGCATTCACGGTGTACTTTTCTTTAAATATTGTATACATTGAAAGAATGATGGCAACGGTGGTAACAACCTAATGCAACCTGCAAACACCTGCGTAAGCACATTAATAATAGTACCCTTATTCAGTGCTTGGGTTTTATATGGGGTGGTTAGTAAATAAAAGGTTTACCCATTGAAATAAAAAGGTTTACCCTTTAACTACAGGGAACAAGGAGGGAACAATACTTCGCTTTAATTTACAACCCGCAATTGCTGTATTTACACTATAACTACAGGGATCAAGGAGGGAAGAAGCTGGATTTCAACGCACAAGTGTTTATTTGAACAATAAGAACAGTGTTGAACAGAAATTAATTGATTGAAGGCCAAATTGCACACTACATTTTTCTATAAAAACATCAGCAATAGATTCACTGAAATGCTACAGTTGGTCCATATCTTTGTATATCTGGTTGTAACCCCCTTATTACCCAAGCATTACATATCTGGTTGTTACCCCCTTATTACCCAAACATTACCCGTTTGTTCCTTTGCACTTTATAGAAAAGTACACTGTAAAATCAATATACTTACGCGGTACTTTGCGTGTTGCATATCTGGTTGTAACCCCCGTATTACCCAAGCATTACAGTTCGTTCCCTTATACCTACGTACGTTCATTATACTTATACTATACGTACAGAAAAGTACACCGTTATTTCACTGTACTTACACAGTACTTTGCGGGTCGTAAAAGAAAGCGTTACCAAAAATAACCATAATGAGCTAAAGTGTTTAACTGTGGGAACATATCTTTATAAGTACAATTTGACTGTATTATTTGTGTCCCCCTCAAAAAATCGCTTAAGGGAAATTTTATATTTATTGTGCCCCCCTAGTGTTAAATCAGATTTACGCCCTTGCTCATTTCATCTGAAGATGTTGACTGCTGGGTTTTACAGCGCAAACTATTAGAATCACCACATTTTAATTGTAACTCACAGAAGATAAAAGTGTTTGGCTCTGTTGAGTGTTGACGTGTGTGAGTGTTTCAGCAGGTGATGCTCGAGTCCTTGAATTTCTCACACACACACACACACACACACAAGCATGCGATATATGTGCTCCAGATTGACCTCATTTGCAGACACATATATACAGTAGTGAAGAAGATTTATGGCCTCACACACTTCATAAACTGGAGGCGTCTGACCTGCAATAATGATTCATATTTATGTGACGGCCTGCATTTAACCTGACTGAATCAGGTCAGGGCGCAACATCTCAATGTAAAATACAAGCAATGTGATATGTTTGAGCCAGACCTAACACTATACAATACTATATTATTGTTATTTACTATAACATAAAAGAGGGCGGTACGGTGGCTCAGTGGTTAGCACTGTCGCCTCACAGCAAGAAAGTCGCTGGTTTGAGTCCCGGCTGGGTCAGTTGGCATTTCTGTGTGGAGTTTGCATGTTCTCCCCGTGTTGGCGTGGGTTTCCTCCGGGTGTTCCGGTTTCCCCCACAGTCCAAACACACGCGCTATAGGTGAACTGATGAACTAAACTGGCCATAGTGTATGAGTGTATGTGTGAGAATGAGTGTGTATCTGTGTTTCCCAGTACTGGGTTGCAGCTAGATGGGCAACCGTAAATTATTACTACAATTAATATTATCTAGTCAATTGATTTCTAAATATTTCTTCTTCTTCAAACAATAATAATAAAAATAATAATGACAATAAAGTAATATAATAATGTTTATGCATTATTTATTATTTCCTTATTATTTATTTCTTTATTTTTTTATTTATAATTTATTCAAACTTTATTTATTTATTTATTATGTATTATTCATTTATTATTTATTTATACTTTATTATTATGTTATTTATATTTATATTACTTTATATTATTTATATTTATATTACTTTATTATTGTAATATTTCACTAAAATCAATTAAGCATTAAAAATATAATCAAACTTCTTTTTAGATTACAAATGTAAAGTTACTTTACTGTTTTAATGACTTCATGGTCATGTTTTTATTTCTTGACAAATAATTTATAATTTTTTATTGTGCTAACCACTGTGCCACCGTGGAACCCACTTTCTTTCTTTATAATTCATTTATGTATTATTTATTCACCCTTTATTCATTAATTTTATTAAATAACAGTGGGTTTTTTTATCATTATTCATTCATCATTTATTTACACTTTATTTATTTGTTTTATTTTATTAAATGAAAGTATAAAAAATAAGAGTGCACAACTAATCAAAGTAAAACACAACTTATATGCATTGCGTTTGGGATTTGGGCTGTAAATTGTAGTGTAAATGCACGAATGTAATAAAAAACATTTACACGATGAGATACAAACTTCAATTCTTCATATAGAAACTTTAAAAAACTATAATATACTCAGTTTATACCTTCAATTTCTGCATGCATAAACTACCCAGACACATACACTACACACTTGACCCATTCATCCTGTATCACGTCTGCGGTTGCACTTATTTTTAAGCCACATATAGGAGGCAGGATTATTGTTTCGTTCTGAACATACTGATCTTGATTGTCTGGTACATCATGTGTTTACTGACGGTCGCTCATGCTGATTTACACAACGTCTGCACCACTCAAGAACAGCTTAAAGACCACTTTATATCTTAAATAATGCATTTTCATCCTTAAATTAAGCTGTCATTCTCCTTTTTAATTCCTTTTTAATAAATAAAACATGATCGCTGAATATAAACCCCGAATTTAGATGTATATCATAATATAGAGCTCAGAGTTTCAGAAAATTTATCCAAAAATAAAGACATTAGAACTTATACTCTCTGTCTCTACTGTACACACACACGCACACACACACACACACACACACACACACACACACTCACGCACACACACACATTATTAAGTAGGTTAGAGAAGGTCATTTTGGTTTCAGACACTGTATCACTTTGGTATGTTGACACATTGACACATACACACACACACACAGATGAAGGATTCATGTCTGTTCGGTGGAGTAATGACAGCTCAATGACAGCCGTATACATACCATACACATGTGCACACACTAATACACACACACACACACACAAATCCATACGAATGAACATGCACAAATGCGCACACACACACACACACACACACAAACCAACAGGAAAGCACACATACAAACACTTACTCAAATGGATGCACATACAGGGGACATACTGCAACTTCTGATTCCACTGAGTGGTACGGTATGGTACAGTTTGGTACGCTTTTATGGCCATTTCCATTGTCAATAGGTACCAAAAGGCGAACCATACTGTACTACCTTTTGGCCGATAAAAAAAGGGTACCAAAAGGTGGAGCTAGACGCACAGCTGAACGCTATTGGTTTACAGAGATACCCCACATAGTAAAATTTTTCTGGCCCAGACCTGGCCCACACAATTGGCCCACATACCGCAATGAATTACGGTACATGACTGGACAAAGTCTGGTTTCCATACAAGAGCTAAACATGAACCATATCTGGGCCAAGTCTTAACCAAGTAAACAACACATAACCGGACCAGATCTGGGCCAGATATGTTGGTGTTTCACGACTGTTATGAATTTGATAAACCCATGAAGCATTTCACTTTATGGGTGGGCTTTTTCTCGTAGGAACCTGATTGGTAGAATTTTTTCTTAACTCAAAAATAATTGAAATGAATTTTAAATGTGGGTCAAGATGAGCCAAATTTACATTTTTCAACATCTGGGCCAAATACTGCATTTAATATCTGGCCCGAGTCTTGAGTGCCACATATACAACGATGCCACCTCTGCAGAACCTGGGCCATGTTTGGCCCACAGGCTGTATGCCAGTGCCGGATGAATGCCTGCTGTGCCAGCTTCATGCCAAATCTGGGCCACACTTCTTTGCTACCTGGGCCCAGATAGCAATATTTCTCTGGCCCAGATCTGGCCCACACAATTAGCATTTGCTTGGCCCACATGCTGCAGTGAATTACAGTACATGACTGGACCAAGTCTGGCTTCCATACAAGGAGCAAACATGAACATATCTGGGCCAAGTCTCAGCCAAGTTAATAACACATAACTGGGCCAGATATGTTGGTGTGTCACGACTTTAATGAATTTGATAAACCCATGAAGCATTTCACGTTATGGGTGGGCTTTTTCTCGTAGGGGCCTAATTGGTAGAATTTTTTCTTAACCCGAAAATAATTGAAATGAATTTTAAATGTGGGTCAAGATGAGCCAAATTTACATTTTTCAACATCTGGGCCAAATACTGCATTTGATATATGGCCCAAGTCTTGAGTGCCGCCTATAAGACGATGCCACCTCTGCAGAACCCGGGCCATGTTTGGCCCACAGGCTGTATGACAGTGCCGGACGAATGCCTGCTGTGCAGCTTCATGCCAAATCTGGGCCACATTTCTTTGCTACCTGGGCATACCTAGCAAAATTTCTCTGGCCCAGATATGGCCCACACAATCAGCATTTGCTTGGCCCACATGCTGCAGTGAATTACAGTACATGACTGGACCAAGTCTGGCTTCCATACAAGGGGAAAACATGAACATATCTAGGCCAAGTCTTAATAACACATAAGTGGGCCAGATCTGGGCCAGATATGTTGGTGTGTCACGACTGAAGGGACATTACAACGCGTTTCCTTTGTCTTGCCCTTGCTGTGTTTTGATCTTTGCCTTGTTTAGTTGTACATTCCTGTCTGCTGCCTGCCTCTTACCATCTGCCTGCCCATTGTCTACGATTCTGGATTGCCTATATACATCTGTTTGTACCTGTGTTGACCATTGCTTTACACATGTTACACATGTGTTGCGTTACACATGTGTTGTCTACTTGCGTGCGTTTCTTGAGCAACAAGATCAAACTAACATTGCAGATGGTGTCCGTAACTCTCAAAGTCATTTAGAATTAAATGTTTAAGAGATGGTGTGACACAACAGGCACCTATGTGTGCCTTTGATGTACCCCTTGATGCTTATTATGTCCTTGTCGCAGCACCAGTGGCACCGAAATTAGGCACCGAAATTCATATGCTGATTCGATCCGGTCCATACCGGTTCCATAGGAGTTTCGGTACCCAACCCTACTGATGAACATCCACAAAGCCAAGAGGAACAAAATCTGCCGTATCCTGTTTTTGTTTTACGAGGCCGTCTAAAAGCACGAGCGGTTTCACAGTTTTACACAGATGCCCTTCCACCTGCAACTCATCACTGGGAAACACCCATACACACTCTTTCTCACACATCACTGAAAAAATGTTGTCTGCAAATCTTTTGCAAACAATTTATTTGTGTTGAATTTAAACAAACAAATTAAATTTAATAATGTTCAACTTCATTTGTTTGTTTAAATTCAGCTCAAAGAAATTGTTTACAGCCACTTAACGTAAATAAATTGTGTAAATCCAAGGAATCAGCTTTGAACAATTGTTTTCAGTGTACTGCCTATTTAGTTTATCCAATTCACCTATAGCACATGTGTTTGGACAGGGGAGAACATGCAAACTCCACAAAAAAATGCCAACTGACCCAGCCGAGGCTCGAACCAATGACATTCTGGCTGTGAGGCGATCGTGCTACCCACCGTGACACCCCTCTGAGGATATTATTAGAGATTTTCACTATATACTGATGGATGTATTGGTGTCTCAGTGAAGGAGAAATGTTCAGCGAGTGGGTTAAAGTTTCACACACACACACACACACACACACACACACACATACACAGCACATGCATTCTGTGCCACGCGTGTTTGTATTTTAGACCTGCTAATCTCAGGATCATATGTCTAATAAAAGTGTTTGTGTGGAACCTTTTGATTTAATCTGTCAATTCTGAAACACACACACACACACACGCACACACATGCACACACACACACACACACACACACACACACACACACACACACACACTGTTCTCTACATTAGTTTCTCAATGTCACTTTGTCATTAGAGTCATTCACGTATGCATAAACGTGAGGCTTTTGCCTATATGGAGGTAAATATATATACAGTTGTCAGAATTATTAGCCCCCCTGAATTATTACCCCCACTGTTTATTTTTCCCTAATTTCTATTTAACGGAAAGCAGATTTGTTCAACACATTTTTTATCATAATAGTTTTAATAACTCATCTCTAATCACTGATTTATTTTATCTTTGTCATGATGACAGTAAATAATATTAGACTAGATATTCATCAGAACACTTCTATACAGCTTAGATGGACATTTAAAGGCTTAACTAGGTTAATTAGGTTAACTAGGCAGGTTAGAGTAATTAGGCAAGTTATTGTATAACAGTGGTTTGTTCTGTAGACTATCGAAAGTAAAATTAGCTTAAAGGGGCTAATAATATTGACCTTAAAATGATCTTTAAAAATGAAAAACTGAAAAACAATAATAAAAAAACAAAAAAAACAAATAAGACTTTCTCCAGAAAAAAAGTAAAAATATAATAGTTACACTGTATAATAGTTACACTGTAAAATAGTATAATAGTTACACTGTAAAAATGACAAGTTGCCTTTACTTAAAAAAGTGAGTAATCCCGTTGCATAAAATTATTAATTAAATGAACAATGTGCATAAGAATTAAGTCAACTTAACTGTTTTAGCCACTTTTTAAAGTACAATAATGAAAGTAATAAGAAATTTTAACTTTTTGCTTTAAAGGCAAATGGTTTATTCCCTTTTTTTAAAGTAAAGTAACAAACTAATCACTTTTTATAATGCAACAAACATAAATAAAAATTATTAAAAAATTAATTAATTAAAAATGTGTAAAGTAAAAATCTGATGACCATAATATTAATAATATTAATTATAATATTAATAATAATAACAACAACAACAACAACAACAATAATAATAATAACAATAATAATAATAATAATAATAATCATAATGATGATGATGATGATGATGATGATAAAAATAATAAGGATGATGATAATAATATTAATGATAACATTATTATTATTAATAATAATAATAATAATAACAACAATAACAACAACAACAACAACAACAACAACAATAATAATAATAATAATAATGATGATGATAATAATAATAATAATAATAATAATGATAATGATGATGATAATAATAATAAGGATGATGATAATAATATTAATAATAATATTAATAATAATATTATTAATAATAATAATAATAATAATAATACCAACATTTTTATTTTAATAGAGTTCTGGCTTCTTTCTTTCTTTTTATTTAATTTTATAATATTTTTTAAAATTAATTATTTTAAAACTTTCATCTGTAAATTTGTATTTAATTTGCAGCGCTTGGGGATGGTTTGTTTGTCTGTTTGTCTGATTGCCTTTGATGTTTATACTATTTGAAAATCCTTAATAAAAATAATAGTAATAATAATTATAATAATGATAAAAATACTCTTCCTAAAGCAAAAAAGTCCTTTTAGTGTTTCATTTAGTCATTTTAATTATGATTTTGTAAGTATTTATGGTAAGTCTCTTTTATTTATATACTGAAAAGATATTGTTTATTGGTCTAAAGAAGTTTACTATGTTTTATATTAGTTATAGTTATTTTTATAGATCACATCAATTAGACGTACATAAATTAAAATAAATAACAAATAAACCACAGCAGCGAAAATAAAAACAAAAGTACATCGAGGTCTCATTTTATTTCAGTTAATGCTCATTACACATGACAGAGATGGTTGTAGTTTTTGAGCTGTGGTGTCAGTGTGTGTGATTTGACCCAGTTTGTGACAGGCTGCAGTGAAGTGTGTGTGTGTGTGTGTGTGTGTGTGTGTGTGCGTGTGTGTGTGTGTGTGTGTGTGTGTTTATGATGTGATGTCTTTATTTGGACAAAGTTTGTCACTGGAAACTCCTCCTTATGTTTTCTAATAGCCTTGTGCCGATCTATACGCACTGTACGTCCACTATAAAAGAGCCACAGCGACTTACACATGAAACCGTCCACATCCAGACACAAAATCTCCATCACAATGCCTTCAAACACAACAATTCTGGCACCTCAAACCAAGAAAACAGGTAAAACCTTACTATCAGAATTAACAGCAAACTTAAAACACCTCGGAGATTCTCCTGCATGAGCTTTCATACTAATATTTCAAACATACTGCTACTTTGACTTTTAGGGGGCACACTTTAACATACATCACAAAATACTTAAACAATTATTCAAAGTCATTTTTTTTCATGCATCTTTCTGCAGTCTTAATAAACAAGCTAATTAAATAAACTCTAAATAATCTTCCTTGTGGGCGCCATGGTGGCGTAGTGAGTAGCACGTTCACCTCACAGCAAGAAGGTCGCTGGTTCGAGCCTCGGCTGGGTCAGTTGGCATTTCTGTGTGGAGTTTGCATGTTCTCCCCATGGTTGCGTGGGTTTCCTCCGGGTGCTCCGGTTTCCCCAACAAGTCCAAAGACATGCGGTACAGGTGAATTGGGTAAGCTAAATTGTCCGTAGTGTATGAGTGTAAATGTGTGTGTATGGATGTTTCCCAGAGATGGGTTGTGGCTGGAAGGGCATCCGCTGCATAAAAAATATGCTGGATAAGTTGGCGGTTCATTCCGCTGTGGCGACCCCTGATTAATAAAGGGATTAAGCCGACAAGAAAATGAATGAATGAATGAAAATTGCTATTGAAAACAACAGTCTAAAAAAATCAACAGTGGACAATTTGATTTGTTTGATTGATTTGTTGTTTTTCATTTTATTTTATTTATTTTATTTTATTTGTTTATTTATACAGGGACAATGTACAACATGGCATGTTGTGCCAGAGTTAGCTGTAAAGCTAATTTACATCTGTAGTCCCTGGGCAGGAAGTTGTAACAAATTTACTAAATGAGTTTAACATGAACATGACTGAAGTTGAACCTTTTTATCACCTGTGTCAATTTGGGGGTTAACTTCTGAGGAATGCGGGGAACTGATGCGCGCAGCACCATCACTGACAGAGAGAGCGAGAGCAGTAGTGTGCGTGACACAGAGAGAGAGAGAGAGAGAGGCCCCAGTCATATCTCCGCAGTTTGCCGCTGATGGCTGATCTCATTTCTTCGTGGCGTTTTGACACAAAACTACACGTCCAAATTTAGGGGGGCCAGAGGGAGGGCCAAGCTTGTTGACACGGGGGCCCCGAACTATTTAGATTTTAAACATTGCATTGTGAAATGAACATATTAGGTCTTGTTTGGAGCTTATGCCACTGGTGATCGTGACAACTACAGTGTGCTTTAAAAATATTAACAAAATATAGTAATAATATTGGGCGCCACGGTGGCGTAGTGAGTAGTACGCTTGCCTCACAGCAAGAAGGTCGCTGGTTCGATCCCCGGCTGGGCCAGTTGGCATTTCTGTGTGGAGTTTGCATGTTCTCCCCGTGGTTGCGTGGGTTTCCTCCGGGTGCTCCGGTTTCCCCCACAGTCCAAAGACATGCGGTACAGGTGAATTGGGTAAGCTAAATTGTCCGTAGTGTATGTGTGTGGATGAGAATGTATGGATGTGTTTTCCAGATATGGGTTGTGGCTGGAAGGGCATCCGCTGCGTAAAACAAATGCTGTATAAGTTGGCGGTTCATTCCGCTGTGGCGACCCCGGATTAATAAAGGGACTAAGCCGAAGAAAATGAATGAATGAATGAGTAATAATATTAATAATAGTAATAAAGTATAAGCTAATATAATGACTCAAAACACTTTAGTATGTACAATAAATGACTACTGTATTCTGTATGATAATATAGGCATATACAATCCTTTAATAATGAAACTGAGTTTCAACCTGCTATGTGTGCATAATTTGGACAAACCCAACCACTGGGTTACTGTACATATCTTACATTTTAAAGGGGTGGTCCACTCTGATATCATATGTTAAACTTTAGCTGATGTGTAATGTAGCTGTGTGAACATATAAACAACATCTCTGAATGTAAGCCTACAGAGAATGAAGTTTGGGGGCTACAAACAAAGACATCCTGGTTAATGATGTCATAAACACTTCAGGTTACAAGCACACACCCCGGCGCAGCGAAGGGGTGAGGCCAGATGTGCTGTAATGTTATAGCAAGATGCTTCCTGGTGACATGTAGCCGATCAGCGAATCTCAGCACATTATGTTAGCTGACCAATCAGAGCCTCTTGAGGGCGGGCTTTTAGAGGAACTAGGAAATATGACAGCGGTTTTCATGTTAGCTAAGTAGCTTTATAAAATTAAAGTAAGAGATATGAAAAACACCCCATAGACATAATCAAGATTTAAAAATACACTCTGGATCACCCCTTTAAACACTCTTCAAATGGTTGTTTTTGTCCATATTTGACCCAAATTTGGGTTATAACGTTTATTGATCAAAGTCTATTCATCTTTTATTCTTTCAGGAAGGAAAATCAAAGCTGGAAATACTCCTGTTGGTATGACGCACAAAACTTAGGATCATATGCATGCCTTATGGTATAGATGTATCCATCATTATAGATTCTGGATCCTCACTGACATATTTCTCTCACTCCATCCTCAGAGAAACTTCCGGTTTACGATCCGAACATCTCAGAGCCGACGACCAGAGAGGAGCTGCTCAAACGTGAGTCGTGAACATAAAAGCATCACACACTGGTTAAAGCAGTACTGAACTGTTTGTATCATGCTAGACTGGATCAGCGTGTCTCTGGATGAACGAACAGCCAATAAGATGCTGTGGCTGACAGAGGGCGGGGCTAAAGCGTCCCGCATGACTGATGAGGTGTGCCCTTACCTGGACAGACCAGAGAGATTTGACCACAGCCCCCAGGTGAAACACACACCCATGCATATTCACGCACACACACGCATACTCACGCACACATCCATAGCAATGCACATGTTTTATTTACACAAATAATGATAATGCACACACACACACACAGTGGTGTAAAGTAACTAATAACAAATACTCAGACTACTGTGAGTAGTTTTTCTCAGGGATTGTAATTTATTGAGTAGTTTTATAAATTTGTACTTTTACTTCCCCTTGAGTACATGTTTAGTGCAGTATCTGTACTTTTACTCCACTACTGTCCTTCATCCTGCAGTCACTACTTTATTTCTGTCTTGTCTATGGTCATTGTCTACAGTAGAAAGATCAGTCCTGTGATTCCTGTCCAATAAATCACACATAGAAAGTAAATCACATCATACTGAACAACCTCAAGACATGGGCGCTTTATAAACGCAGCAAACGTTTGGGAAACATTAAAAATGTCCAAGAAGATGTTCAAAATCTGCACACGCAATGATCCAGAGACTGTTTATAGACTGCATGTGACTGAAAATGATGGATGTCGACTGTATGAGGACTGAAATCACCAAACAGCCTTAAACAATCACTAAATGGAACGAATGAAGAATGGAAGGAAGGGCCAAATAAAAGGAAGGACCGAACAAGGAATGGAAGGAAGGATCGAAGGACCAAATAAATGAAGGAAGGATTCAAGGAAGGACTCAACAAACTAAGGAAGAAGGAAGGAACGAACAAATGAACAAAGGACCTATTGAAGGAAGGATCGAAAATACGAAAGAAAGAATGAGCGAACAAATGAAGGGAGGAAAGAAGGAAGGACCAAACGAATGAAGGAAGAATTCAAGGAAGGACGGAACAAACTAAAGAAGGAAGGAACAAACAAACAAATGAAGGAACAAAAGGACCTAATGTAGGAAGGAACACAAATATGAACGAACGAGTTTCCTATAGTCATACAGAGTTGTAACATTTTGGTGATAACGAGTTCTGAGGAGGTTAACTTCTCGGTTATTAGTCACACAAAGCCACAGCTGTTATGGAGCAAAGTTATTCATTCAATTTTCTCTTCGTCTTAGTCCCTTTATTAATCTGGGGTCACCACAATGGAATGAACCGCCAACTTACCCAGCACGTTTTAACGCAGCGGATGCCCTTCCAGCCGCAACCCATCCCTGGCATCACCTCCATACACACTCATTCACACTCACACACTATGGACAATTTAGCCTAACCAATTCACCTATACCACATGTCTTTGGACTGTGGGGGAAACCGGAGCATCCGCAGGAAACCCACGTGAACGCAGGGAGAACATGCGGAGCAAAGTTATATGAGGATAAACACATTAGCTTAAGTTCATGTAATTAGTCAAAAACAGAATTTAACTATTAATGCAAGGATTAGCCTATTTTTGCATAGGATAAAGTTAAAATCATCAAAAATTCCTTCCATACACACATACACATACAAACTGATGCATATACAAGCAGTCACACAGTTTATCTCTTCCCAACAGGGAAAAAACACCAACAATCAAGACTGCATGATTATATGCAATCAAAACATGTCTTTCTAATGGAAGTCAATGGGGTGAAAACAGCCCCCAACATAACGAAAGGGTGGTCAATTGGAACAGTACACAAGGGGTGGCTAAGGTTAGGTTGTGGGAAAGGACATACTATAAAGTCTATACAGTTTAAATATCATCATGACAGTCCACACAAGATCTGCAAACTCATTGTGTGTGTGTGTGTGTGTGTGTAGGTGCTGTGTAAGGAGTCGGTGTGGGCCTCGCGCTGTTATTGGGAGGTGCAGTACTCTGGCTGGGTTGTGATTGGAGTGGTGTATGAATCTGCCGGCAGGAGGACAAGCGATGGGGCCTGCGGCCTCGGGGAGAGCGAGGAATCCTGGGGATTGGGTTGGGCAGGATCCTGCTATGACGCCTGGCACAAAGGAATCAGCAGCAGGGTGTCAGACGCGCCTCAGTGCCACACCATCGGCCTGTACGTGGACCAGCCTGCAGGGCTGCTCTGCTTCTACAGCGTCCAGACGGAGGAAGACACCAAGAAAAGAGAAGTCAAGCTACTACACAGGTTTAAAAACCCCATCAAGGAGAAACTCCTGCCCGGTTTCTGGATGGGAAGACAGTCTTCCTGCTTAATACTGAAGAAAGAGGAATGAGGCAGGAGCAGAGACAAGGAGATGGACATAATAGATATAGCTTGATATAGAGTTGAAGTCAGAATTATTAGCCCTCCTGAATTATTAGCCCCCGTTTTTATCTTTCCTCATATTTCTGTTAAACAGAGAGAATTTTTCTCAACACATTTCTAATCATACTAGTTTTAATAACTCATTTCTAATAACTCTGCCATGATGACAGCACATAATATTAGACTAGATATTCTTCAAGATACTAGTATTTAGCTTAAAGTGACATTTCAACAGTTCACACTTAGCTGATGATTGATTGTAAAGCTTATTCGGCATGCTGTCCCGGGAGAGAGCCCTGAGCTCATAAGATCCTCGAGCCCGGGGCTCCCTCCCGTTTGCAAGGCGAGAGGGGAGTTTGAGCACAGGTAGATCTGGAGAACTCCCCTGCGGGTAGCTAATGAACAGATAGTGATTGCTATGAAAAGATAACTACTAATAGGAGCATGTCTATGGTGCTGATTTGGATTAGTCAATTAACTTAAAATGCATGTTTTTGGACGGTGGGAGGAAACCGGGGAACCCGGGGGAAACCCACGTGAGCACAGGGAGAACGTGTAAACTCCACACAGAAATGTCAGCTGGCTTGGTAAGGACTAGAACCAGTGATGTTCTTGCTGTGAGGCAACAGTGCTAACCACTGGGCCACCGTGCCACCCATCTAGGAAAGGAGGAGGAGTAGGGGTGGAAGGGGGGATTCTTCAAAACGAAGACAGCTGTGATGTGGAATTTAGGGTATTTATAGTGGATTAGGAATCGTCTGATTGGTGAATCATAAATTGAATAATGCGGGACCGGCTGTGATCAATCATAAGCATGTGATCCTCTCGAAATTAGTTTATAAATAAACTTCACTTAAAAGCTTAATTAGGGTAAAGTTAGCGTAAATAGGCGAGTCGTTGTATAACAGTGGTTTGTTCTGTAGACAATCCAAAACAAATATTGCTGAAGGGGGCTAATAATATTGACCTTAAAATGGGTTTAAAATAATTAAAAACTGCTTTTATTCTAGTCGAAATAAAACAAATAGGACTTTCTCCAGAAGAAAAAAGATTATAGGAAATACTGTGAGAAATTCCTGAATCTGTTGAACATCATTTGTGTAATAATTTAAAACGAAAAATCACAGGAGTGTGAATAATACTGACTTCAACTGTATATAACAGGGTTTTACAGTTCAGACTGATCTATAGTTGCTGAGAGTAATATATTATATTGATCTTCCGTTTTTGTTTGTGTAATAAACAATATTTTTTACAGTTTTTGTTGACTTTTTTGTCTCTACTAAATGCACAATGTACCAACTGTGGGAACTGAGAACCGATGTAACTTACATATTTAGAGATTTTTTAAATGAGTTCTTAATTAACCACATTTTCTTAGGACTGGAAATAGAGATTTAAGATTCTTGCTCTTTTCGGCTTAGTCCTTTTATTAATCTATCCAATTTATCCAGCATATGTTTTACGCAGCGGATGCCCTTCCAGCTGCAAACCATCACTGGGAAACACCCATACACTCTTATTCACACTCATACACTACAGACAATTTAGCTTACCCAATTCCCCTATAGCGCATGTGTTTGGACTGTGGGGGAAACTGGAGCACCTGGAGGAAACCCCCGCGAACACGGGGAGAACATGTAAACTCCACACACTGACCCAGCCGGGGCTCAAACCAGAAACCTTCTTGCAGTAAGGCGATCGTGCTACCCACTGTGCCACCATGACACCCAGATGTAGGATTCTGTATAGTATATTTTCATAATTTTCAGTGAATTACAAGAAGCATTATTATGTACAGGCAATAAACTCAACAACAAAAAATTATAATAAAATTATTAATTAATTAATTAATTAATTTTCTTTTTGGCTTAGTCCTTTTATTAATCTGCAGACGCCACAGCGGAATGAACCGTCAACTTCGGTTGCAACCCATCACTGGGAAACATCCGTAAACACTCATTCACACTCATACACTACGGACAATTTAGCCAACCCAATTCAATTTATACCATGTGTTTGGACTGTGGGGGAAACTGGAGCACCCGGAGGAAACCCACACCAACACAGGGAGAACATGCAAACTCCACACAGAAATGCCAACTGACCCAGCGGAGGCTCGAACCAGAGATCTTCTCACTGTGAGGCGATCATGCTGCCCACTACACCAACGTGACGCCTAATACAATTCTATATATAACAATTTTATATTATTTTTAATATTTATTATAAATTTAATGAGAATAATTGTTATTACAGACAAAACTCAAAATATTTCATTAATTATTATTCTATATTAACCCAATGATGAGCGTGTCCTTCATTCAGCAGATGTGGGATCATTAAAAAAAGACTTACTTGGATCTAAAACAAAGTGTGGAGTTTGCATTCCTGCACTAATAAATGGACGTCCATGAAAGACTGTATGGGCCCTATTTAAAGGGCTGAGCACACACACATCTTGTTTTGACGTGGCTCTGGGGGATCAAGCGTTAATTAAGAGGGTCAAACCCCCCTGTAATTCCCACCCTGAGTGTGTCCTTCATTCAGAGTCCTTCACTAAAGCTTCAGCTGCTTCTGCTGGTTGTAACAGTGGAGAAGAGCTGCATTGAGCAGGAGATGAAGTCAAACGAAGCTCTCGGGGTTTGATCTGCTCACTGGAGACGGAGCTGCTCTGATCTGAGACCAGCAGAATCACTGAAGCTCACAATGCAAAGCAGATTCACACCCCAAACTCACACTTTCACTTCTGCTTCTGCCAGATCAGTGATGAGGAACACATTCAGCATCAGCTGGAGATGAAGGAGCTGCTTAAAAAGAGCTCAGATGACTCTCAGGTGGAGTTCAGTGTTCACAAACACACACTAATATATGGCATCATTATTGATGATTCTGATATCAGTTTCCTCAGATAGAAGCGCTGATCACAGTCTATTAGAGCTGATCGAGTCACAACTCAGTGTGTTGATCTGTGTGTAGTGTGTGTGTTTGTCCTCTGTGTGTCAGTAGAGTGTTCAGTGTTTGAGCTGCTCCAGGATCAGTTCAGTCTCTGTGACTCTGACTGACTGACGGAGGTTTTTGTACCGCTCTTTATCACTGTGTGAACACATTACCACTGTTTAAACTCATACAGTAATAATGTCCAGCATCTTCAGTCTGGACTCCACTGATGCTCAGAGTGAAATCACTGTTAGATCCACTGCCACTGAATCTAGATGCAGCTCCTGACTGACGACGGTTTGTTAAATAAATCAGGAGTTTAGGAGCTTCTCCCGGTTTCTGTAAGTACCAGGCTAAACGTGGCCCATATGTACTGTCAGTGTACACATTTGAACTGGTTCTGCAGGTGATTGTGACGGGTTTGTCTGGTTCTGCTGTCATTGAGGGACTCTGAGTGACGCTGATCTGTCCTCCACACTCTGAAACACAACAAGAAGAAAATCAGCTCTAAATATATCCACAATCCACTTGAAGAAATGAGTGAATCTGAAAGCAGCGCTGGACAAACCTTGAGCAAACGCTGTGAGAGTCCAGATGAAGATGATGATGAAGGTCATGATGATGAAGATTGTTGTGTGTGTCAGTGATGAAGTGTTCGACTCACAGCACTATAAACACCCACAGCACTTGATATGCAAACACACACACGGGTCAGTGTGGGCTGAATAATTACTGTGGAAGTCAAAGGCTCTCAGTTTATAAATATCTTCTTTTTTGTTGGACAGATGACAAACTGCAGGTGAATTTAGGTGAACTCCGTATTCTGCTGTATTCCGTGTGTCACTGAATGTCTTTGAGTGTTTTTGTATCATCTGCTCTTTCAGTGGGTTTGATCAATGATCTTCAGTCCGTGAAGCATGAAAACACCTGCAGATTCAGGAGGAACAGAAACATGCAGTCACTCATCAACATCACTCACACACTGACAGACCAGCAGAAACACTGCTTTAGCTTATTTAGTACACGGACAACATAACTAGCCGATACTGAAATTAAAGGATCTAATTATGTCTTTATGTTTTATATAATTCTTTGTAAAAAGATGTTCATTTTATGATGGTGTGGATATTGTTTTTTGTTTTACTCTCCTGTTGATTTATATAATTTAGGACAGATTAGGACAGCTAGATTGAGGACAGTTTAGCGTATTTGTCATAATAACCTGTTTATTGATTGATTTATTGATGGATTGATTGCCATTTCTGCCCAGAATTAGTAAATAATAATAATCTGCATATAGGATTTATGATTTTGATCATATTGGAGCTTAAAGTTATTGAATAAAAACAAGTTGTTAACTTTTATTTTAGGTTTATGATGCAGATAGAGTTGGCTGGTGAATAAAGCTTCAGCAGCTCTCTGGAACAACAGACTCAATAATCTGTGAAAATCTGTGAGTGTCTTTGGGCCATACCTGTTAACCCTCCCGTTTTTCCCGGGATTCTCCCCTATTTTACAGTTCTATCCTGCTATCATCCTGTAAAGGTATTTTCCCGTATTTCTCCTGTATTTTCAGTCTTTCTCTGAAGGGTGTCAATAAACATTAAAGAGCCGATCCTCCCTATACACAGCCCATACCGCCAAACCACCAGGGGTCGCCCCTTGCTCTTAAATGTGAGTCAGTTCTGTGCTTTCGGTTTATTTAGGCATGAAACACTTTGAAATAAGTATATAAATGGCGGGATTCCCTTTCCTTCTCATTACAGGGGCCGTCACTCCTCCTATGCAATCCTCAAAAAGGTCATAAAGTGGTGAGTGACTGTCAGCAGACGCGCTCCATAGTGATAAACAGACGCTGTTTCCCAAACTGACTCTGTAAACGCGAGTTGAAGCAGAGCGAATGTCTGGGTTTTGTGTGTGTGTTTGAACAGACATATACACATAACTAATAATAATAACAGCTAAAGATGTCAATCTCAGTGTTTTTTTCCCCAAACACAACAACAATTTCCCTAAATGAGCATAAAAATTAGGAAAGCAATGCTTTCATTGTAACGTTAGATGAGTGTGTTTTTACCTCTGTTATTTCATGTAATGGAACAAAAAAAATCAAAATAATGAGTTTCATTCGTTGCTCTTATGTGTAATTTATACAGTGAAGATTAATGAGATTTCATAACTTGGTTCTATTAGTTTATAATAGCTATTGTAATAAAATGAAAGATTTTGGTAATTTATTTGCTGCTAATGTATACTATATTGCTGACCGTTTAACTGTTTATTTACAATGAAACAGCTCCAGAGGAACATATTTAATAATTTGGGGATTTTTTTATAGGGGGGTTCCTTACTGTGATGGGCATATCCCTTATTTTTACATCCCAATGTTGACAGGTATGCTGTGGGCACAGTTTCTGTGTGTGTCTCAGTGTTTATCAGTGTTATAGGAGTTCACACTTCAGAGTTCACTGATGATTTATAATGTAAAGGAGTATTCGGCATGCTGCCATGGCCCAGGAGTGAGCCTGGGGGATCCTCAAGTCTTGGGCTCATCCCTGTTTACTGGGGAGAGAGGAGAGTCTGAGCTCGGGTAGGTCCTGAAAGCACCCCCATCTTATTTTTTATTTTTTTAAAGGAAAATAGAGAGGGAGAACTGGGGTGGAGGAAGAGATTCTTGAAATCCAAGATGGCTGGGGTACTGGGAGAAACCTATTTATGTGGTTTAGTATTCGTCTGATTGGTTGGTCGTGTGATTGTTGATGTGAGACCAGCCGTGGTCAATTATATGCACATGATCCTCTCGAAAAGTGTTTATAAAACACAACGTAGTGTGTGTGTTTGTCCTCTGTGTGTCAGTAGAGTGTTCAGTTAGAGAGATCAGTTCAGTCTCTGTGACTCTGACTGACTGCTGGAGGTTTTTGTACCACTCTTTATCACTGTGTGAACACATAGTCACCCAGACAGTTATTGTTAGAATCTGTTCTGCAGTGGTAACTCTGACAGTAATAATGTCCAGCATCTTCAGTCTGGACTC
>CAIGQQ010030348.1:2543488-2556635 GCA_903798035.1 Danio albolineatus | reverse complement strand
GAACAACCTCAAGACATGGGCGCTTTATAAACGCAGCAAACCTTTGGAAAACATTAAAAATGTCCAAGAAGATGATCAAAATCTGCACACGCAATGATCCAGAGACTGTTTATAGACTGCATGTGACTGAAAATGATGGATGTCGACTGTATGATGACTGAAATCACCAAACAGCCTTAAACAATCACTAAATAGAACAAATGAAGAATGGAAGGAAGGGCCAAATAAAAGGAAGGACCGAACAAGGAATGAAAGGAAGGATCGAAGAACCAAATAAATGAAGGAAGGATTTAAGGAAGGACTGAACAAACTAAGGAAGGAAAGAAGGAACGAACGAACAAACAAATGAATGAACAAAGGACCTAATGAAGGAAGGAACAAAAATATGAAAGAAAGAATGAGCGAACAAATGAAGGAAGGAAAGAAGGAAGGACCGAACAAGGAATGAAAGGAAGGATCGAAGAACCAAATAAATGAAGGAAGAATTCAAGGAACGACTGAACAAACTAAGGAAAGAAGGAAGGAACGAACAAACGAATTAATGAACATAAGAACCTAATGTAGGAAGGAACAAAAATATAAACGAACAAGCGAACGAAGGAAGGAGGGAACAAACGAATGAATGAAGGAAGGAGAGAACAAACAAATAATTGAAGAAAGGTTGGAAGGAACGAATGAAAATAGGAAGATTCCTAAATACACTACATGTTGTTTGTGCAGGGATGTGTAAACATAACATTATGTAAATGCATCATCTTTTCACAGCGTAATACTCACTACTCACTACTCTTGAGTACTTCTAAAAGGGCTACTTTTTATTAATACTTTGAGTGATATTTACTACAGACACTTTTACTCTACTCGCACTACATTTTTGGGGCAAGTAATGGTACTTTTACTTGAGTATGATTTTTCAGTACTCTTTCCACAACTGGTGGTTTGTCAAGCCCACTCACCCGTCTGAGGCACATTCACACAATCTCTAAATCATTTCTCGATTCATAATGCTTTATTTTCCCAGCCCTATGAAGCAGCAAGCGATTTCAGATGCAGTTTTCATTGCCTAAAAACTTCCAAATGTTCCAGCACAGTCCAGATATTTGCAAATGCAGTCAATGGAAATGTGGAGGTTTTCTATGCAAAACCCCAGTGTGAATAGCTTTGTTGTTCAGGATCAGACTGCTCACATCGGGAGATCGGCGGACATGAGAGGATCCCACACAGACTGAGTTAAGTCAATGGACTAGTTACAGTTAGTTGATTTATCTAAAGAAGTCTAGTTCGATTTTCCTTTTGGACTTTTCCTTTCAGATTGTCATTAGATAAGATAGTGTTTATTTCTGAAAGAGGCTTGGTGCGCTGACCTGAGACTGATAACCAGCAGATCAACAAGAGGCAGATACGAGATGAAAACTCCGTGGCTTTTACTTCTCCTGAGTAAGTATGTAATCTGATAACGTATGAAAACCGAGAAGATTTTGATGATTAACTAACAGTGTTGGGTAAAAAGGAATATATTACATTCTTAAGTCGCTTTAAAAAAGTAACTAAATGTGTTACTTAGTCACTTTTTTGGGAAATAAATCTGCAAGAATGTTAATACTTATGTACCCAGCTAACAGGGAACATTCCCAGAACATCCACTAACGTTCTTTAAAAGTTGTAGAAATGTTAGCACAGAACGTTACCAATTAAACGTTTTTAGAATGTTCTCATAACGTTATTGACATTCTTGTAATGTTGTTAAAAAACGCTCTTATAACAAAGTTCTTGGAACGTCTTCAGGACATTATTTGTACCTGATGAACGTTCTCATAATGTTGATGGAAAAACGTTCATATAACAAAGTGCTTGGAAACTTTCTTAGCACGTTATTTATACTTGAATGTTTTCACAAGGTTCATAAAAAACGTTCTTGTAACAAAGTTCTGGTTTTGAAAACGTTGTAAGGAGGTTATGCTTACCATAAAAAAAACGTTCTAGCAACATTAAGCAAACTGGACATTTCAACATTATCGGAACGTTACTGATAACATTATGAGAACGTTCTCACAACCTAAATTTGTTAGCTGGGTATAATCTACAAAAGTAAGAGTTATGCCATGTTAATGTGGCTTAAAAATTGTAATATATTACTTTTTACCCAACACTTTACCCAACACTAATGCTTAAAGGGATAGTTCACCCCAAAATGAAAATCTACTCACAATTTACTCATCCTCAATTGGTTTTAAACATTTATAACTTTCTTTTTTTTTAAATGCTGAATGCAAAAGAAGATATATTAAGGAAAGCTGGAAACTGCTGACATCCATAGTAGGAAAAATGAATACTACGTGAGTCAATGGTGACAGGTTTCCTGCATTCTGCTAAATATCATCTTTTGATTTTTAACAGATGAAAGAAACTCAAATAGGTTTCTGAGAAGTGAAGGACGAGTAAAAGATGACAGAATTTTCAGTTTTGGGTGAACTGTTCTGTTAATGCAGTGGTTCTCAAGCTTTTTTCACCAAGTACCACCTCAGAAAAACATTGTCTAACCGGTATTGAAGCACAGTAGCGTTGTAGGCCTAATTAAGCAGCTACAGCACTGCACAGTTAAAAAAAAAGGCAGATTAATTCTTCTAATTAAGAAGATTTATTATTGTCAGGCACTTAAATAAAAGGTTTAGCCTATTAAAATCAATTCTTTTGTTACTTTATTTTTATTGAGAACTTTTTTTACATTTTACAACAGAACATTTTACATTCAAAAATATACAATTTCGCCGTATTGCACATGAAGTAATAATCAAATAGCAAAATAATAGTAAGTAAATAAAAAAACACAACATTGCTTTGTTCCAGATTCAATGCATTCAACAGTTATTAACAATGCAATAATCAATCCATTTCTTCCAATGTTTAAGAAATAAGTCTTTTTTGAGTATCAAAATAAATGTCAATTCTTTCATTCATTCATTTTCTTTTTGGTTTTGTCCCTTTATTAATCCGGGGTGGCCACAGCGGAATGAACCGCCAACTTATCCAGCATTTGCTTTACGCAGCGGATGCCCTTTCAGCTGCAACCCATCTCTGGGAAACATCCATACATTCTCATTCACACACATACACTATGGACAAATTTAGCTTACCCAAATCCCCTGTACCGCATGTCTTTGGACTGTTGGGGAAACCGGAGCACCCAGAGGAAACCCACACGAACACGAGGAGAACATGCAAACTCCACACAGAAATGCCTACTGACCCAGCCGAGGCTCGAATCAGCGACCTTCTTGCTGTGAGGCGAACGAGGCGAACCAAATAAATTAAATTATTTGGCTTGATGTTGACCCTTCATTTGAAGAATATAAACTACTAATATATATTTTTTATTTATTTATTAATACTTTCATCAGGCTCCAAGTAAACGTGTTGATTTCCAGTCATGTGTTGTTGACAGTTGCAGAAACTGTCCCCTCTTTGTTTTCCTTCTCCAATATTTGCATTTACATTCCTGGAAAAACTCCCCGGCTCTACTAAGATTTGCCTAACCAAGCCTAAGATGTGAACAATATTCCATAAATTTGCATTGGCCCTGCAGTAACATGCAGTGTTGGTCAACCATTAACAGTTTAGTAAACTTTCAGCGTGCTCTGACTGAACATCACGTCAGAATATGAGTGTGAAAGAGACAATCTCAGAAGCATGTTGATATGTTACCTGGATACTTCATCATTTCAGAATGTTGTCATTTTAAACTCATGATTGGAGCCACACAGAATCTGAGCGCGCAGAATTCTGCAGATTTTTAGCCCATCGTTGATTGTTTATTTACTGCTGTAAATGTGTGTAAATTTATATTTATTCAGTTTTTAAATTAATTTCAGTAGTAATATTGACTAATATAAAAATATTCATATGATTTATTTACAATACAGTTTGTAAAAGTACTATTTTCTGTCTTTTAGTACATATTTTATATGAGAGACTTGCTTTGTTTACTAAATAAAGTGGATCTAATTGGATTCGCATTGTAAACATTAAATACAAGTTAAAAAGGTATTACATTTATTTCATATATTAAGGTTTTAGTTATGATACTCCCAAAATCATTCCGCATAAATCCGCAGATTTTGAACAAAATACTCCGCAGAAATAACAAAAAATGTCCGCAGATTCTGTCTGACCCGAGTTATGATAAACTAGTATTTAAACACATTTAAGGAAAAGCCCAGGTTAGTGTATTAAAGTATTATAAGTTGCTTATTGCACATAACTCGAATCTGCTGACATTTTTTTTGCTATGTCTGCGGAGGATTTTGTAAAAAAAAATAAATAAATAAAATCAGCGGATTTATGTGGAATGATTTTGGGAGTAAAAACTTAATTAATGAAAGAAAAAAATAATACAGTTTTAACTTTTATTTAATGTTCACAATGCAAATTCAGTTAGATCCACTTATTTAGTAAACAAAGCAAGTCTCTCATATAATAAACTAAAAGACAGAAAATATTACTTTACAAACTGAATTGTAAATAAATAATTTGAATATTTTCATTCATTCATTCATTTTCTTTTCGGCTTAGTCCCTTTATTAATCCGGGGTCGCCACAGCGGAATCAACCGCCAACTTATCCAGCATATTTTTTACGCAGCGGATGCCCTTCCAGCCGCAACCCATCTCTGGGAAACATCCATTCACACACATACACTACGGACAATTTAGCCTCCCCAATTCACCTGTACCGCATGTCTTTGGACTGTGGGGGAAACCGGAGCACCCAGAGGAAACCCACCCGACCACAGGGAGAACATGCAAACTCCACACAGAAATGCCAACTGACCCAGCCGAGGCTCGAACCAGCAACCTTCTTGCTGTGAGGCGAACGTGCTACTCACTACGCCACCGTGGCGCCTGAATATTTTCATATTTGTCAATATTATTACTGAAATTAATTTAAAAACTGAATGAATATAAATTCACACACATTTACACAAGTAAATAAATAGACTCAATGAGCTAAAAATCTGCGGATTTCTGCGTGCGCAGACTCTGTGTGGGCATACACATAAGCTATTAAACACTCACAATGTTTTATCAAAAGCGCACAAAATACTGTATAAGAAAAAAACAGAAAAGCCAAACACATTGATTAGATAAAACATAGTCACATTGTATCTGTAATGTCAAGAATCTTAGAGTAAAAGTTCATTATCCTCATTTGTTTTAAGGCCTGTGACTCTGTCACCATTTCAAGCTATTTTTACCCATTTGGGTACAATAAATTAAATGTTAGCTTGACAATTAATTATATATTGCTTATTTCATTTGTATATTTACTCTGTTGTATTTAACTGTGCTTGTTAGTTGTTTATTATATATTACTCAGCTACGCTCCCTAACAAAACCATCTCAATCAATCTAAAATGATGACTCTTTCCAAATAGAGCTATTAGTGAAACTGTACTCATATCGCATTATATATTGCAGTAAAAGGGGAAATATTGCGATGTCACTTTTTTCTAATATCGTGCAGCCTTAATATGAAGAGTTTTGTTGCAAAACGAGATATATCCATTTTGAGAAATGTTGGTTATTTGACATTATTATTGAAGACACTATGACATTTGAAGAAAACTTTTGGATCATCAGTGGGAAAATTAACAATAATTTATCAATAGATCATAAATATTCATAATATTCAAACACATAAAGCCATAATAGACATAATGTGCCTATGGCGTGTGCCAGTAATCCAGGCCAGTCCCTGAATGAAAAGGTCGGATAACAACACACCGGCTGAGCTGCAGAGCAAACTAACTGCAGGATGTTTATCACTTCAACCATCCTTAAACAGCTTCAGACTAACTGTGATTAGTTATAATATAGATAAGTAAGATTAAGTTAGTTAAGTAAACGACTTGTAGCTCGTTACAGAAAGAGTGGAGGCTCCTGAACACCGCTGCTGAAAACCAAACCTGGATGATCAGAGCAGCGGAGCCGCCATGGCGCAGTTTCTGTTGTACCGAGTCCGCGGATACAAGCTCGCCTCGTCCCGTCATATTTAATGACTTATTTCACTGCAATAATAATAATTTTATTATTATTATTATTATTATTATTATTATTATTATTATTATTATTATTATTATGCAGCTGGAATGACCGGCTCCAATCCGTCATCAAACTCCATGAGGTTTGACAGTATACAGTATAAACAGTATAAAATATCCTACAGTATAAACAATTAAATGGTAAATGTGTTTAGTTAGCCTAGTGAATCCTCTTTTTAAAAACATGTGTTTGTTTGTTTTGATATTATCGTTAAATCAATGAGCAAACTCAGAGCACTTTGCCGGCGGTGACTCTCCTCCCAGGGGATGCTGAGCTTGCGCATATATCTGTTCTATAATATTATATGCTATATAATGTTATATCGCACTTTGTAAAGAAACTGGTCTGGCGGATACCGCGTTTTGTGAAAAAATAAATTTTGTAGTCGGCCTAAAATGTTCATTCTTAAATTGTGTTAATTCACACATAGATAAGGAACATCTGAACAGTGATTTACAATCATAAAATCCACATGTCAAAAAATCGCGTTTTGCAATCAAACTCTTCATATATAACATATTTACTTAAAAAAATTGTATTATGCAAAATATCTTAATAAAAGGGGCGCCACGGTGGCGTAGTAAGTAGCACGCTCGCCTCACAGCAAGAAGGTCGCTGATTCGAGCCTCGGCTGGGTCAGTTGGCATTTCTGTGTGGAGTTTGCATGTTCTCCCCGTGGTCGTGTGGGTTTCCTCCGGGTGCTCCGGTTTCCCCCACAGTCCAAACACATGCGGTACAGGTGAATTGGGTAAGCTAAATTGGCCGTAGTGTATGAGTGTGAATGAGAATGTATGAATGTTTCTCAGAGATGGCTTGCAGCTGGAAGGGCATCCACTGTTTAAAACAAATGCTGGATAAGTTGGCGGTTCATTCCACTGTGGTGATTAATAAAGGGACTAAGCCGAAAAGAAAATGAATGAATGCATGATGCATTAAGATTGCTTTAACCTGTTTATCAATTGACCAGGCTCAGTGGTATGGGCAGAGGAGCAGTATTATCCTCACAGCAATAACATCACATGGGATAAGGCCAGACTCTACTGCCAGCAATGCTTCAAGGAGCTGACCACCGTCACCAGCAGAAACATCCACCTGATTGCCAACAACCTCTCGGCGGACTACTGGATCGGACTGCGCAGGAGCTACAACGGCACCCTCCCATGGTCCAAATGGTCCAACGAGGATCCTGTTACATACCAGAACTGGTACCCCGGTCATCCAGTGCCGAATACAGAAATAAAACTGCCGATCTGTCCAACCACAGAAACTCCGCTCACCTCCACGACCTCAATAACATCAACGTCTACATCCAAACCAACGACCACCACAATGGAAACTTCAACGTTTGTGGGAAACAAAACAGGCGATATGTGTCCAATCCTGGTCGATATTCTTGACTGCTTGAATATAACGTATAAGGATCTTGAAAGTACGGTGCACTCGTACACGACTACGACACCGTCAACAACAACACACAGCACTTCCCCGACAGTCACGACAACATACAGCACTCAAACCACTCCGCAAAGCACCACAGTCAGCAGCTGCGTCCTGGAACCCGAACCCGATCCTGATGTGTACATCGAGGACGCCTGTGTGGTCCTGCTCAGCTTCGGCATGTGGAAGGAGAAAGTGTGTAATATTAGTCGACCCTTCATCTGTTATGACGGTGAGTGCTTCGCAATTACGGTTTATTGTTTTAACAATAATAATAGTGAATAGTGAGTTAGGAGACACTTTGGGTAGCACGACTGCCTTACAGAACCAGTCCACATTTCTGTGTGGAGTTTGCATGTTCTCCCCGTGTTCGCGTGGGTTTTCCCCGGGTTCATCGGTTCCTCCCACCGTCCAAAAAACATACAACATAAGTAAATTGACTACTTTTTAAATACCATCTTAAGGCAACAATAGTCAGATATATCTCAGCACGTTCACAAGCGGGGGAGTTCTTAAGACTTACCTGTGCTCAAACTCTCCTCTTGCCCTTTAAACAGGAGGGAGCCCCGGGCTCAAGGATATTCTGAGCTCAGGGCTCTCTCTGCCAAA
This sequence comes from Danio albolineatus, assembly GCA_903798035.1. Taxonomy (NCBI): domain Eukaryota; kingdom Metazoa; phylum Chordata; class Actinopteri; order Cypriniformes; family Danionidae; genus Danio; species Danio albolineatus. The sequence continues at coordinate 2,548,491 of CAIGQQ010030348.1, read as the reverse complement.
TACGCTTTATTATCAATCAATTCAAGTGTGAACTCTTGAAATTTTCTTTATTTTGAAAATCGAGGTCATTTTCCACTGATTAAATATGCATGTGTCTTTCCATAGATCGCTTTTTTGGGCAAATCAACTATTTCAATGTGATGAAAAATAGTGTTAATCTGAGCTGGAGTGCGGGACCCAGTGCTGAGAACATCAGTCACTACAGAGTGGAAATCACTGGAGATTACAATCAGACCTTTAATAGTATTGAACTGTCCACTGGAATAACCAACCTGACCTCGGGAACTCTGTACAGGGCTCAGGTGTTTCCAGTGAAATGTGGCCGGGATCTCAATCCACAGAACATCTCCTTCTACACCTGTGAGTAGACCTTACGTTTTTAAAAGTTGTAGCACAAGTAAGAAACATCACCATGTCATTACGTTAGGGATAAAGTACATCCAGGAGGTTGTTATCACACAATAAAGCCTCACATGATGCGCCGCAATGTTGTATAAAACAGAAGGGTTTATTTTGCAAGGACAACCATCTTGGGCCCCATGAATTCAATTCAATTCAATTCCTCTGTATTTGTATAGCGCTTTTACAATGTAGATTGTGTCAAAGCAGCTTCACACGCATTATAAAAAAATAATCATAATTGAAACAGTGTCAGTCCAGTGTTCAGTGTTGAAGTTCAGTTTAGTTCATTTCAGTGTGGTTTAATAATCACTGCTGAGAGTCCAAACACTGAAGAGTAATCCATCGATGCGCAGCCCTACAAGTCCCGAACCATGCAAGCCCGAGGCGACAGCGGCGAGGAACAAACTTCACCAATTGGCAAAAGTGAAGAATTAAAAAACCTCGAGAGAAACCAGGCTCAGTTGGGCACGACCATCCTATGGCCAAACGTCTTGTGCAGAGCTGCAGTCTAGGCGCCGGGGCTGGAGACGCTGGACCTCCATCACGGAGAGACCACAGGTGATCACCGGCTGGTGAACAGGCTGGCCCTTCAGGAACAATGCGAGGACGCGTCGGTCACTGAGGTCTTACAGGGATCGGTCTCATGCTCTCCACTCCTCCATGACCACCACGGCAGTTGCTCAGGATACGGCCTGGTCCAGGATTATGGAAACCTCGGGAATAATAAAAAACAGACTAACATGAGCGCAGATGCCGTTCAAATTATAATGTCTTTTGGGGAGTGTTCCCGGCTCCGGTTGCCCTAAATAACTAACAATCCTTTAGAGGATTTGGATTCCAAAGCATTTGTGTTTTATGTGAATGCTAATGCAAAGAGATGTGTCTTTAATCTAGTTTTAAACTGACAGAGTGTGTCTGCTTCCCGAACTGTGCTAGGAAGGCTGTTCCAGAGTTTAGGTGCCAGATAAGAGAAAGATCTACCACCTACAGTTGATTTTGATATTCTGGGAATAATCAATTGTCCAGAATTAATTGAGCGTAGAGGACGTGATGGGCTATAATAAACCAGGAGCTTTAAAAATGAACACAACCAAGCTTTAAAAATACACTCTGGATCACCCCTTTAGCAATTAAACGCAATAAATACAAGCGTGCATTTTACACTACATTAAAGAGTGCGCATGACAGAGGCACTTTACCCAATGTTAATTAGATTGTGTAGACCTGTGTATTGTTTAATCAACCCAACTCCAGTGGAGTCATTCAGATTCCTGGGCACCACCATCTCTCAGGACCTGAAGTGAGAGGACTCCATTGTCAAAAGAGCTCAACAAAGGCTGTACTTTCTTCATCAGCTGAGGAAGTTCAACCTCCCAAAGGAGCTGCTGAAACAGTTCTACACCTCCATCATTGAATCAGTCCTCTGCACTTCAATAACTGTCTGGTTTAGCTCAGCTACCAAATCTGACCTTCGAAGACTACGTCGAATAGTTCGGACTGCTGAGCGAATCATTGGTACAACCCTCCCTACTCTCCAAGAACTGTACTTATCCAGAGCGAGCAGAAGGGCTGCCAGAATCCCTCTGGACCCCTCACACCCAGCACACTGCCTCTGTGAACTGTTACCTTCTGGTCGACGCTACAGAGCACTGTGCACCAGAACAGCCCGACACAGAAACAGTTTCTTCCCTCAGGCGATCCATCTCATGAACACTTGATGATAATAATCGTGGAACCAACATCACTACTTGCTATACACTTTTTACAAACACATACACTTATTTAACAACACACTTTACATGCCAATTTACACATAACAGCTGCACATATAATGTTGTATATAGTAATCCACCTGTACATACACTTCTCCATCTGTATATTTGCATTTAACACTTACTTCTATTTTTGAATATATTTATTATCTGTTTTTTGTCCTGTCTCTGTAATTCTGTTGCACTGTAGAAGCTCTGGCACCAAAACAAATTCCTCGTATGTGTGAACACACCTGGCAATAAAGCTCTTTCTGATTCTGAATTAATATTGGTTATTGTTCCTCTCTTGTAGTGCCGTCTGCGGTGATGAATCTGACTGTGTTGAATGTCACAACTGTCAGCGCCTTCCTCAGATGGGATAAACCAGACGGAAACCAAGATATCTACTTAGTAGTGGTGGAGGATATGATATATGGAAACAATACAAAAGCAAATTGTTCAGATAAGCAATGCAATATTACAGATCTTACTGCAGGAGTGTTGTATGAATTCACAGTCTTTGCAGTAGTGAATTTGACTACTTATGGAGTTCCAAGCAGCGTTTCTGTTTACACCAGTAAGTTTTCAGCGTTACATTATCTATATGTTTCCAACCTATGTTGACATTTTGTGTAAAAAGTGTAATATATTGCATTAACATTGGCACACAAGAGTAATTTGCATCATGTGTTCGAGATTTTAGTTTCGTTACAGTTTAATTTATACTTTCATTGAGCATTTATTTATATATTTTCTGTATTTATCCTAGTTTTGTCACATTTTTAGTCAGTTTTATAAACAGTTTTTGTTAATTTCTGTTGCAGAATTCTGTTTAGGCTTAAACTATTATTACAGTTTTAGTTAAATGGAGTTTTTATTAATTTCCTGTTAATAATTTAACATTTTAACACTTAAATAAATACATTTAGGCCCAATCCCAATTAAATATTTTGTACCCCTTCGCCTTGAAACAGAGTGTGAAAGGGAAGGGCTTCAAAATTTACCCCTAAGAAATGGGACAGCACTGAAAAACCTCCACACGTCATCACAATCTCTTATGAGATATTACAGTAGCGTTATATTTTGCCATTTATATTCAGGAAATCACTGAAGGCATATATTGTGTTATCATAACAATATAATGTGGCAATAAAATCATAACTGTACTCAGGGCTGGCACATCCATAGCAGAATTGTGAGGGCGGCATCCTCGACATCTTCTATTTGCAAACCGGTCACTTTCGTTTTCACTTTCAGATTGGGGGCGGAGTGATCGTACTTTGCCTAAAGTGGCAGTTCAGCTTGCTCCGGCCCTGACTGTACTGTGCATTTACACCGTGGCCATATTCATCTATGTAAACGCACGAAAACAACATTAAACCACACACTAAAAAGCTCATTCCCAGCCACTAGACTTTTCTCACTGGGTATTCCAGTGTCATTAAATGACAGAATGTTGTGGGACTGATGTACAGGAGTTATTTTTAAGGATTATAGATAGCGAAATTTGGTGATTTTTATTTTAGCGTTCTTTTTGATGGAAAAACACGAGCGCCTATGGCAAGCCGTTTTGACTTTTATTCATTCTCAGGATGTGTATTCTTAATATCAACAATGGTAATTGTTGATATCAAAAATGGTAATTGTTGATATCAAAAACTGAATTGTTGATATCAAAAATTAACATTTTTTATATAAAGAATTGAATTTTCACTAGTTAAATGTCACCATAGGCTGCCATTCAAATTTAATTGTTGAAATCAAGAATTGATTTCTTACTAGTTAAAATGCAATTCTTGATATCAATAATTTAATTGTTGATATGAAAAATTTAATTGTTGATATCAGGAATTAAATTGTTGATATCAAGAAATACTTTTCAACTAGTAAAGATGTTCATTCTTGATATCAACAATTGTTTTTTCACTAGTGACAATGTTAATTTCTGATATCATAAATATAATTGTTACTAGTGAAATTATTCATTTTAGATATCAAAAATTACTTCCCTAATTGCTGATATCAGAAATACATTTTTAGATATCAGAAATAACAAATGTAACATGTTGAAATATAATTGCAGATATCAAGAATGAACATCTTTACTAGTTGAAAAGTATTTCTTGATATCAACAATTTAATTCCTGATATCAACAATTAAATTATTAATATCAACAATTACATTTTTCATATCAACAATTAAATTATTGATATCAAGAATTGCATTTCAACTAGTAAGAAATTAATTATTGATATCAACAATTAAATTTGAATGGCAGCCTATGGTGACATTTAACCAGTGAAAATGCAATTGTTGATATCAAAAATTCAATTCAAATACATATCCTGAGAATGAAAAAAAGTCAAAACGGTTTGCCATAAGCGCCGTTATGAATGTATTAAAACATGTGCTTGTTTGTTGTAAAAATTCGTAATAATGACAAAAATACTAATTTGTTCATCTCCTGACTTCCGTGTGCAGCCGTGGTGTATTCTGGGAAATTTTTGTACCCCCTTTGAGTGTGGTCCTGAAAAAAAAAATCTGTTTCAAGGGGTATCTAGCCCTTCCCCTTAGCCCTATGTCTTCACGCTAATGAGAACACCCCTACCCCTTCAAGTAAATGCGCAAACTGAGGGGTAGGGGCAAGGGGGGATGGCTAAGGGGTAGAACTGGGATTGAGCCTTATAATGAATTAAATTCATAAGGGGAATTTAGAGCCCTCCTGTGGTGAAATCAGTGAATTACAGCAAATCAAAATTATAAAGCATTAAAGAAAATAAATAATCACAGACAAAAAATATAATATGTATATATATATATATATATATATATATATATATATATATATA
>CAIGQQ010030348.1:2523942-2543388 GCA_903798035.1 Danio albolineatus | reverse complement strand
ATAATATTCATTCATTCATTTTCTCTTCAGACAGGCCCTTTATTAATCCGGGGTCGCCACAGTGGAATGAACCACCAACTTATCCAGCATATGTTTTACGCAGCGGATGCCCTTCCAGCTGCAACCCATGTCTAGGATACATACCTGACACTTATTCACACTCATACACTACAAACAGTTTAGCCGACCCAATTCACCTATACCACACGTGTTTGGACTGTGGGGGAAACCGGAGCACCCGGTGGAAACCCACGTGACCACGGGGAGAACATGCAAACTCCACACAGAAATGCCAACTGACCCAGCCAGGGCTCAAACCTGCGACCTTCTTGCTGTGAGGCGAACGTGCTACTCACTACACCCACTATGCCCCATAATATAATATAATATAATATAATATAATATAATATAATATAATATAATATAATATAATATAATATATTTCCCAGAGATGGGTTGTGGCTGGAAGGGCATCCGCTGCGTAAAACAAATGCTGGATAAGTTGGCGGTTCATTCCGCTGTGGTGACCCCGGATTAATAAAGGGACTAAGCCCAAAGGAAAATGAATGAATGAATAATATAATATAATAAGGCGCCACAAGTGGCGTAGTGGATAGCACGTTCGCCTCACAGCAAGAAGGTCGCTGGTTTGAGCCCTGGCTGGGTCAGTTGGCATTTCTGTGTGGAGTTTGCATGTTCTCCCCGTGGTCACGTGGGTTTCCTCCGGGTGCTCCGGTTTCCCCAACAGTCCAAAGACATGTGGTACAGGTGAATTGGGTTAGCTGAAATTGTCCGTAGTGTATGTATGTGTGTGAATGTGTGTGTGGATCTTTCCCAGAGATGGGTTGCAGCTGGAAGGGCATCCGCTGCGTAAAACATATGCTGGATAAGTTGGCGGTTCATTTCGCTGTGGCAACCCCAGATTAATTAAAGGGACTAAGCCAAAAAGAAAATGAATTAATAATATAATATAAAATAACATAATATAATATAATATAATATAATATAATATAATATAATATAATATAATATAATATTTACTAAATACATTTGAGAACAACTAAACTGATAAAAATGTAATAAGTAAATTTTATTTAGTGCAAATTTTATTTGACTTAAAAGAAAAGGAAAAGCTTCAGAGAAATACAGAATAAGTAGTAGCTTTTAGATGTTGTGCAATTTGGCCACTGGTTATTCCAGTTATTCAATTTATCAAACAAACTATTTATTTATTCATGTATTTCCATCATAGTCTGTGCATTTTTCAAAACCGAGAAAAAAAAGCAGAATGTGCATTTTCAGAATTCATTTGCCATTTTATCCAGTGTTAGTTTTTTATATAATAACCTAACATTCAAAGCAATAATAAAAGCTGCATTTCTGAGAGCGCAGCTGTCGAGCAGCTGATGTTTGACAAAAGCTGCATGTTTCTGAATGCTTTTGTTGGTATTTATTTTTCAGATCCTTCAAAAGTCCAAAACTTAAATCAAGGCAACCATGAAAGCAATACCATACAGGCCTCTTGGGAAAAACCAAATGGTTATCGTACAGGTTTCAATGCTTGTATTGAAGAACTGTGTCTAAACGACGAGTGTACTAATTGCAGCCAGGGAAAATGCAGCATAACTAATGAAACAGTCATGAATATGACTGGATTGTCATCTGGCACCCGTTATTGTCTGTGTGTGACCGCACTGACAAACAACGACGTACAACCCGGAGAAACGGTTGTAAAAGCTGCATTCACAAGTGAGTCACATCTACTATTACTTCAGTGTTACTTCGATGATTAAAGAGATTTCATTAATCGGGAAGTGAAACGTTTAGTTAACAAGAGAGAAAACAAGAGAGAAAAAATATTTGAATGCATGGCCTCTTAGGACTTCTGTAAAAGAGGATATCGCCAACATTGATTAGATTGGCTAGGAATATATGTGAATGTCTCCAGTAGACCGACAGAACGGCATTGATGCGTCCTGAAGTAAAGCGAAACAGCTCTAAACTCCAGCATGATAAAGTCATTATATGCAGAACCACAGACCTTTATCTATAAATACTGTATAATTATGGAAATCATCATAACTGAAAGCTAAGTCGTGTTTGCTGGCCTCAAGCATCGCGCAGCCCTGTCGGTCAGTCAGCAGGTCATCTTAAAGGGTTAAACAGAAAAGTTTACTCTGTTATAATTTACTTGCCTCTTAATGCGTTTTGCTGCAATTATAACCCGCTATTAAAAAAACAGGAGCAACTGAAGGTTTTGAATGAGAAGCTATAATGTAGTCGTGGCGGGAATTAATGGCGGGAAGAATGAATGTAGCGGAAACCATGAATAGGTTTTTAAAACAAAACAAAACGTTTCAATGCTCTTCACATAAACCAGGGGTGTCCAAAGTTTTTGGGCCGAGGGCCAGATGCAAAAAACAAAACGTGGTCATGGGCCAAATTTTACAGTTTCACAGACACGCATATATATATATATATATATGTATGTGTGCGTGTGTGTGTGTGTGTGTGTGTGTGTGCGTGCGTGGTATTATTATGGAATTATTTTCTACATTTTAAAATCATAATATATATTTTACTCACCATAAACTCTGTTAATGTGAACAGTGATGTTGTGCTTTCGATTTCAGAAATGATTCCAAGTCAGGAGTGAGTCGTGTAGTAGATATACGTAGCAAATCACAGAGGTGTCTGTCAGTTGGATTGGTTCTCAATTAAGTTTTGTTCAGATTCATCAGTGAAAATGTTTGCTCACATATATACAGTATGAGGAGCCAAACAGACTCATCATCCTTTCTGAATGGCGTTTCATCAGGGGAAATTTGCATGAATCCAAACTCTTGTAAAACTCAGACATTTCCTGCACTCGCTGTTGATTTTCCTTTTTCTTTGTTGCACCATGGCTCGCCAAAACGTGTTTATCAATCAATGTTTCCCTCAGTTTGGTCGGTTCGTTTTATGTCATAACATAAAATGCTGCCTAATTGAAGGCACATGATAGCAACACCCGGTGGTTATTTATTAAAATACGTTTATTTTTGTACAGCGGGCCAGATTCTATTAATAGTTATAAAAAGCCTCGCGGGCCGCCACTAAACTGATTGCGGGCCGCAGATGGCCCACGGGCCGTAGTTTGGACACCTCTGACATAAACGCACTAAATCACATTTCAGCAGTGTTTATATGTGAGCGCACGAGAAAATCTGCACGTGAGCAGCGTTTTGTGCACGAACAAAAGGAATCGGCGCGCAAGCAAAGAGATTCGATGCTCGTATTACATGAATGCGATCTCGACTTGTAATACTGTTTGATGCTACGCTGTAAAATATCTTATGTGCTATTTACTTAAAAAAATAGTGGTAACACTATTGCACGCATTCTTTAAGGAAGAAATGGAGATGCTTGTCCATGCCTTCATCTCTTCGCGATTGGATTACTGTAATGTCCTGTTCACGTGTCTGAACAAATCTTCAATGGATCGATTGCAAGTTGTGCAGAATGCAGCGCCGAGGCTTTTAACCAACACCAGTAGGAGGTCACACATTACTCCTGTGCTTAAGGCACTTCACTGGCTTCCTATTAGTTTTAGAGTAGATTTTAAGATTTTGGTTATTACCTACAGAGCTCTGCATGGTCAAGCTCCCCTTTATATTCAAGAGCTTTTACACAATCACATACACAGCAAAATCATCTGAGTAAAATTGACTCCGTTCAGAGTGTGTTTGGTCCCTTGAGTAAAATTGAGTAAAAGTTACTCAGCAGCACTTTTAAAGAGTTAAAGTTAATGAGACAATAGCTGCGTCCCAAATGGCATACTTGTGCACTTTTCTACGCCATTTTGTAGTATAAATAGTGTAATAAGTGCGTTCACACTCAAAACTGTAAAAATAATAAGTGCACTTTAATTACCCGGATGATGCACTCATTCCACCGCTAATATGAAGTGTGTATTGATGGACACTTCACGCGCTCAACGACCGGAGCTTCGTGCACGTAACGGAAGAGGCGCAGCTATCGAGCGCACATGTTGGATAACTTTATTTATTTTGGACTGTGAAAGCAAATTTCTCCAACAAGAGTGATTATAGCGCCTCCCGATGGTGAACGCGGTTACACTCATGCAGGTATTATTAGGAATTTTGGGCTTTTATTTCTCTAATTTGGCAAATTATCAAACGTCATCAGGGACACGGTTTGAACTTCCGCTTAGTAAAAAGCCATTAGTGCTCCATTTGGGACAGCACTACATACATATACTTTGCTGTTGAGTGTGTAAGTGCATAATAGTGTATAGTGTGTCATTTGGGACGCAGCTAATGAAAGGATTCATTAAGGATGATTGAGCACAGATGATGAACACCTGCTGTTAATAAGCAAAATCAGAAGAGAAACACAAAACTACACTTACCTTCAGTAACAGCCTTATATAAATAACACACATGTAATCTCTCACAATCTCAGCAGAGGATCATTAAGCAACTCCACACACAGCAGCTTTACTTATTACCATCCTGTTTGGCCTCATTTCTGCCACACTCTACAAAATTCCATATAGTGACATTAATGAGAATTAACTAATTAAGTCATTTTTTACCACAACAATAAAAAACACCACCACTTTTAGTGATAAGTGAATCTGCTGCTGCTGATTGAAGTCAGTTGTAGTTTTGTGTTTCTCTTCTGTTTATGCTTATTAACATCAGGTGTTCGTCATCACTTAATGAATCCTTTCATTGTCTCATTAACTTTAACTCTGCTGCTGAGTAACTTTTACTCAATTTAGAGAGGGACCAAATACACTCTGTACTAAGTAAATGTTAATCGGAGGATTTTGCTGTGTATGTAGCCGGTCTCTGAGGTCTTCTGGCAAAGACCTTTTGGTCATTCCCAGAACTCGGCTCAAGACAAACGGTGGCCGTGCCTTCTGTGTGGTGGCCCCAAGGCTCTGGAACTCTCTCCCTCTGGCATTGAGAAATCTGGGATCAGTTGATCTTTTTAAAAAGCATTTAAAGACACGTCTTTTTGGTCAAGCTTTTAATTAACAGTAGTAGTGTTTTTTATTAGGATTTTTAACTTGTTTTTAATATCTTTTAGCATGTTTCTTTTATTGATATGTGTTCTTTTACTTGTTTTCACTTATTGTAAAGCACTTTGTGACTCAATGTCTGGGAAAGGTGCTATATGAATAAATCTTTACTTACTTACTTATTATCTTTAGGTAGTTTTCAAGACTTGATTTTTTTAGCAAAAACCATTTGAATGAATCATGTGAAAGTTACTAAATTTTTTGAGTGATAGAGGATAAATTTAATATTATTAGTGGAATGTGCTTTGATAATTTAAGCAAATCCACCACAATTTACTCATGTTTATTTTATTTTTTTTAGCAAAAAACACTTGAATGAATCATGTGAAAATGACTAGGTATTTTTGAGTGACAGATGATCATTTTAATATTATTGGTGGAATGTGCTTTTATAATTTAAGCAAATCCACCACCATTTACTCATATTTATTAATAAAAATTACTTATTCATAAAATGTAAAATATATAATTTATAATTAAATACGCCGTCTTTAAAAAAAGGGTACATTTTCATACGACTGAACTTGTACGGACTCATACAAATCAGCCACTAAAGTTACGTTTCTTTTTGAGATCAAGCTGGCAAATACCATTTCCCATATTCTGACTGTTTTTATTTCTCTTTTCTTCCTACAGACCCAAACAAAGCGAGTGACATCTCTTTGGAACCCTCTAGCACAAGCATGCTCGCTAAGTGGTCAATAGAGGGAAAATATACTAATTTTTCAGTGACAATTCAAACAGTAGATTATGTAAGTCCGAGTAGCATTTATAATACCACAGACCTTCAATACACATTCTCAAATCTGAAGGCAGCAGTGAGGTACTCGATCACAATTATCACTTTTAACGGTGACTTGAAAAGTGATCCCGCTGAAAAATCAGATTACACAAGTAAGTGATGATTATTATGTTGCAATTACCCCAACACAGGTAGATTATGTTTTTTCCCCCAACACAGGCTCATTGGGAGAATGTGCCCAGGGATAGATTGTTGAGAACCGGGAAATATATCCCAGCTAAGAAATTTAGGTTGTGAGAACGTTCTCATAACGTTATCTGTAACGTTCCAAGAATGTTGAAATGTCCAGTTTGCTTAATGTTACTAGAACGTTTTTTTATGTTTAGCATAACGTCCTTACAATGTTTTCAAAACCTAAATATCTACCAAAATATAATGTTCTAAGAACGTTTATTTGTAACGTTTCAATAATGTTGAAATGTCCAGTTTGTTTAATGTTGCTAGAATGTTTCTTTATGGTTAGCTTAACGTTTTTACAACGTTCATAAAACCTACGATGAGAACGTTCATCAAGTACAAATAACGTCCTGAAGACGTTCCAAAAACTTTGTTATAAGAACGTTTTTCATCAACATTATGAGAACGTTCATTAAGTACAAATAACGTCCTGAAGACGTTAAAAAAACTTTGTTCTAAGAACGTTTTTCAACAATGTTACAAGAACGTTAACAGCATTATGAGAACATTCTAAAAACGTTCCATTGATAATGTTCTGTGTTAACATTTTCACAACTTTTAAAGAACGTTAGTAAATGTTCTGGGAACGTTCCCTGTTAGCTGGGATGCTTGCAGGTACATACTGCTGCATTTTGTGTGTAAAACAAATGCTATGGGGTGGTACTTATCTCCGTATGAACGGCTTTTCCATTGTGACTGGTTTGCTTAGTAGCTCAGGATGAACAGTGTCAGACGCGGAGCGGAACTGATAAGTTCGAGTCTGGTGAAAGATGGTTCCAGAAACCAGGTCAAACTGAACCCATGAAAGCTGTGTGAGATTGCGGTAGAAACATGCGGCCATGATCTCTTTATGGGTTGGGTTTAGGGAGGGAGGTGTGTGGGTCAGTTGATTTATGCTGATATATTATGGATGTGTGCAAGTAAAGCCTGTTTCACACTGCAAGCGCAAGCAGCGCGTGAGCAGAGCCTGATTTTTTCGACGTCCATGTTAACAGATTAGAGCTTTCATACCGCAAGCAAAAGCAGCTCGTCAGCATGAGGTGGGAGCAGGGGCGCCGCTAGCAATTTTGGGCCCCATGAAAAAACATGAGGATGGGCCCCCTACTACCAAGCTAGCTATCCAAACTCTTTGTCTGCAATTTAGTAAGAGAACGGCCATGACTGTAGCTAGCAGATGATTTATTGTTCAAATGTAAATGTAGTAGAAAAAAAGGAACAGAAATCAAATATTCACTGAAAATTGTAGATTTCTAAACACACAAAACACCAATGTGTAACTATTTAAATAACTACTGCAATAGTGTCTCATACAATGTGCAATACACTTTGATTGAGGATTTTGCAAGCAAGAAGGCCAGGCGTTTGGCACTTGGAATTTAAGTCACTGTCAGGTTAATCAACAAACTGTTTCAAGTGTATTTATGTTGTGTTTATTTGGTTTGCAGTGTGCTGGATTTTGCACTCTGTTAATAAAAATCTGTTTAATTTATTATTATTTTTTAATTTCTGGCAAGCAGATCAGGGTTTTGCCATTTAAGTAATGGTCAGTTTAAACAAAAGAACATTTCTTATTTATGGGTCTCATTGTAATATAATTTTGTGTCTTATTGATTTAGTGTACAGTGTGTCATTTGGGATGCAGCTAATGAAATAAATGACCAAAATACCAAATAATAGCCTACCTGGCATGAGTGTAAATGCACCACCATCGGGAGGTGTCACAGGCGATTGGTGCACCAGACATGAATGACACTCCTCATAGCGAGAGAAGCAGACAGTACTGTATGATCTATATCAGTGATTCTCAAACTTTTTTAACCAAGTACCACCTCAGGAAAAAATAGTCTCTTCAAGTACCACCATTATGATCGGTATTGAAATACAGTAGCGTAGTAGGCATAATTAAGCAGCTACAGCTCTGCACAGTTCAAAACACGTACTGTGCTTACAGGTAAAAATAAATAAAATGTCAACATTTAAACTAAAATGTGCTTTAAAGGTTTATTAAAATGGCACTATTCTTAGAAAAACTGCTGTACTTAAATGTAAAGTATTATCATAAAGTAGTTCCTTGGACCTCATAAATATAGGCCATATATTGAAATTAGATCTGCTTACTGGGCAATAGAGTAAGCTTTGTGTGTCAGAAAAGCATTAAACTGTACCTGCCAACACTGGAATATAAAAATACGAGATGCGCCCCCAACAACTGCTACAATTATGGGGAGAAAGTTAGCTTCAGATGACAGAATATATAATAAACATTAAAAAAATGTAAATTAAAATAAAAGGTTTAGCCTATTAAAATCAATTTACTGATCATATTGGTGTTATCGTACGTGTTCATATTTTTACCTTAATTATTCAGCAATTCCTCCACGTACCACTAGAAGGAAGCCTGCGTACCAGTAGTGGTACACGTACCACAGTTTGAGAACCACTGATCTATATCATTTATAAAATAAAGACTTGCGGGTTAAGGAAATAGCATAGGATGAAGTTGCCGCAGGCCTTAGTGCAGATGAAAAGTTTTAAAAAGTGTATTTATATATAGATATAGATGGGTAACTAGATAGAATATACAGATGATCTGTGTTGCTGCTGCTGATGAGCTGCGCGCTGCAGACGCAGTCGGTGTGAAAGGCAAACGCCTGCGTGCTGCTTCTGCTCTACCACCGCACTGCTCACGCGTTGCTCACGCCCTGCTTGCGCTTGCGGTGTGAAACAGGCGTAAGACGTTGAGATTTGCGGAAATATACACAGCGCCCTCTGGTGGATTTACGAGAAATGTCACTTATGAGAAAATGCGACCCAGTATTAGGGTTGCACGATACTGGAGAAATCTGACATTGTGGTGTTTTGTTTTTCTGCAATATACAGTATACTGTGGTATATGTAATTGTGCAAGATTGCATGAACAGTGCGGTTTGGAAAGAATTTATTAATTTTGATTGTTTGTGATGATGGGCATCACGGTAGCGCAGTGGTTAGCACGATTGCCTCACAGCAAGAAGCTGCGTCACGCCGATTAGATCCTTGTGAATATGGATCTTTCAGTCCATAATATTGTAATGATATTAATGTACTGTAAACTTAGTAACTATATCATTTTGACTAGGTACAAGGATTGGCGTGACGTAGCTTCAGCATTTCTTTTCAAACCGGAAAAATGAATTTGCTCGAAATAATGCAAAAACAACCCATTTTCAATTTTTTGTGAAATATACAGTGATTTTGTAAGCTTGCCCACTAACAAAGAAATGATCAGTCTATAATTCCAATGGTAGGTTTATCTGAACAGTGAGAGACACAACAATAACAAAAAGATCCAGAAAAATGTGTTTCAAAAAACGTTAGAAATTTATTTCCATTTCTATGAATGAAATAAGTATTTGATCCCCTATCCGTCAGCAAGATCTCTGGCTCCCAGGTGGATCTTATACAGGTAAAGAGCTGACATTGGCAGACCTCTCAGCTCGTTACCTGTATAAAAGAGACCTGTCCACAGAAGCCATCAATCAATCCAGATTCCAAACGCTTCACCATGGCCAAGACCCAGAGCTTTCCAAGGATCTCAGGGACAAGATTGTGGACATACACAAGGCTGGAATGGGCTACAAGACCATCGGCAAGCAGCTGGGTGAGAAGGTGACAACAGGTGGTGCAATTATTGGCAAATGTAAGAAACATAAATGAACTGCCAATCTCCATCGGTCTGGAGCTCCATGCAAGATCTCACCTCGTGGAGTTTCAGTAATAATGAGAACGGTGAGGAATCAGCTCAGAACTACTCAGGAGGAACTTGTCAATGATCTCAAGGCAGCTGGGACCATAGTCACTAAAAAAAACTGTTTGTAACCCACTACGCCGTGAAGGACTGAAATCCTGCTGTGCCCGCAAGCTCCCCCTGCTCGAGAAAGCCCATCTAAAAGCCCATTTGAAGTTTGCCACTGAACATCTGACTGATTCAGAGGAGGACTGGGTGAAAGTGTTGTGGTCAGATGAGACCAAAATCCAGCATCAACTCAACTCACCGTGTTTGGAGGAGGAGGAACGCTGCCTATGACTCCAAAAACACCATCCCCACCGTCAGATATGGAGGTGGAAACATACTGTGCGGGTGTTTTTCTGCCAAGGGAACAGGACAATTGCACCGCATCAAAGGGAGGATGGATAGGGCCATGTACCGTCAAATGTTGGGTGAGAACCTCCTTCCCTCAGTCAGGGCATTGAAAATGGGTCGTGTTTGGGTACTCCAGCATGACAATGATCCAAAACACACGGCCAAGGCAACAAAGGATTGGCTCAATAAAAAGCATATTAAGGTCATGGAGTGGCCTAGTCAGTCTCCAGACCTTAATCCCATAGAAAATCTGTGGAGGGAGCTGAAGGTTCGAGTTGCCAAACATCAGCCTCGAAACATTAATCACTTGGAGAGGATCTGCAAAGAGGAGTGGGCCAAAATCCAAGTGTGTGGCCAAGTACAACAAACGGCTGACCTCTGTGATTGCCAACAAAGGTTTTGCCACCAAGTACTAAAGCACGTTTCTCAAAGGGATCGAATACTTATTTCATTCATAGAAATGCAAATTAATTTCTAACTTTTTTTTTAAACACATTTTTCTGGATGTTTTTGTTATTGTTGTGTCTCTCACTGTTCAAATAAACCTACCACTGAAATTATAGACTGATCATTTCTTTCTTAGTGGGCAAACTTACAAAATCAGCTGGGGTTCAAATAATTTTTTTCCCTCACTGTATATGCCCTAATAGTGTTTGAAGCAGTGTGGGACACATATATGACTGTCAACATCTCAAAAAAAATGTGTTTTGTGACCCTTTAAAAACACATGCTAATGATAAACTTACAGTGCATTCGTTCCATTGCATATCCTGCAACAGTATGTGACTATTGTGGATGTGCATACTGCTAAAACTCTATACTGTGCAGCAGTATTTGAGATTGGCAGAAATGTACACGTTGCCCTCTAGTGGGCTTGTGAAAACAAAAACTGCAAAAAAGGCATAGTACAGGGCAGGGGCACCGCTAGCAATTTTGGGCCCCATGAAAAAATATGAGCATGGGCCCCCTACTACCAAGCTAGCTATCCAAACTCTTTGTCTGCAGTGTAGTTATACTGATGTATGCATTTTATTATTGATTTTGTCCACTACTTATCAGTATTTAGTAAGAGAACGGCCATGACTGTAGCTAGCAGATGATTTATTGTTCAAATGTAAAAGTAGAACAAAAAAAGCAACAGTAATCAAATATTCACTGAAAACTGTACATTTCTAAACACACAAAACACCAATGTGTCACTATTACATAACTGTACTGCAATAGTGTCTCATACAATGTGCAATACACTGGAACAGTGACAAAAATCAATAAGACACAACATTATATCACAATGAGACCCATAAATAAGCCGAGACCCATAAATGATGATGAGTGCATCATCCGGGTGATTACAGTGCACTTATTATTGTTAGAGTTTTCAGTGTGAATGCACTACTGACACTATTTATATTACAAAATGGCGTAGAATAGTGCATAAGTATGTGATTTAGCCCGCAGCTGATGTTAACCTCGAGGACATTACTGCTTTGACAGTTTACCTGACGATCGCACTCAAAGCATCAACTCTCTTCCCGCTACTGACGGACTGAACCATACATTGATTGGGGGGGGGGAGATTCAATATTCAATTTGACAGTGACAGACACGAGAGGCAGATATAAGATATAATTTAATTTCTAATAAATTGTTTTACTTGTAATTTAGAGGTACATTCATAATTTATATCACATTATAGTACTGTTATTAATTATAAAGCAGATCTCTGTGGGCCCCTAGAGTGCATGGGCCCTTAAAATCGTCCTAACTTTCCCCCCCTTAGCGGCACCCCTGGTACAGGGTATATATTTCTCGGAGTCTCAAAAATGTAGCACTGGGCACATAATGCTATCTGTTGTTTTTTTTTCAACCATTTCACTATTGCTGTTTTCATCAGCTTTTTTTCAGCAATAAAACAACTAATAACAAAGAAATCTATTCACAGGACCGACTTCAGCACGATCACCAAGCGCCACTGCTGACAAAAGGAGCATAACTGTGTCCTGGAAACCTCCATCTGACTCAGAGGGGGCTGTGATTAATTATACAGTCATGTGTCACACGTCTTTTTGGAAAGAAGATAAATCAGTATATACAAGTGACACAAAATTTATCTTTGATGATTTAAGAAGTGGAACAACATATGACTTTAATATCATCGTTGTGGCGGGCGATTTGATGAGTAGTCCAGTCAATACTTCTGCCAAAACAGGTAAAGAAGCTGCATCTGTGTTTGTGAAGATACATTTGGATTTCTTGTGCTACATGATTATGCTACTCGACACTCTTAAAACATTTTTCGTTGAGACACTGTGAATACGCCAGCGGTTTGTTTGTGTTTTTATCGATGTTTGAACTGTTTGATTTTTCAGAGCCTGTGAAGAAGATGCGGAGCTTGGTAATGATGTGTTCCTCTGTAAAAGCACTTGAGTGTGCAACAACCCAAACTCGGGAAGAGCTGTACAATAAGGTGAGGAATATTTCAATAACTACACCAAGCCTGTCCGGTTGAATTTTTTTTAGCTGTGTTGGCAGGCCTTTTACACAGATCTACCAACTACCTATGGCATTATTTCACTAGCTACGTTTCCATCCAGCTATTTCTATTCGCATTTTGGATCTGCGCATAAAGCGGTTGATGGAAACGCCATGATGTGCATAAATTTTGAAAATCACATAAAAAAATGTATGAGCATAACTGAGTCGGATAAACTTTTTATTCGATAAGAAAAGATGCGCATAAACTGCGATGGAAACACTTTTACCGCATAAATTCCAGTGTGTGCATTAAAGAAAGGTCATGTGATTTTGTTATGAGAGATCATGTGATGATAATGTGTGTGAATGGACACACCAGCAGGATGAGCACATCATAAAACATCTGAAATGTTGTTTTGGTCATTCTGAAACGCCTTACCGTTTCAGTAGTTGTGTTATTATATTATTAACCTCTTAAGCTCTTGGGCTATTTTGGGTAATTCCGCCTGAATTTGGCCTTCCGATTTAAAAAGCTTCCCATACCCACAAGCAGAGGAGTAAATACAAAAGTTTAGTATCAATTGAAAGAAAACCCTTTGAAATTTCACAAAATACTGTTGAAATTTATAACAATTGTTTTATATATTGTCTGTGTTACAATAAACACACACAAAAAAGGCGCTTTTTTTTTACATATAAACCGAAGTTTGAAAGTGTGAAACTCATGCCCTGAGTGCTCCAGCGTCCTGCAATTAATTTGATTTTTTTCCAGCAGATTTCAGCAAACACAAGAAAAAGGAAATTAGTCTTTATAATAATATATGTAGGAGTTATTCTATTTCAACTGCAAGGAGGAAAAATGACATTTTTAAATTTCCTACCTAATTTTAAAGTCTCCCCATACCCATATACAGTACAATAAATCCAATATCTCAACGTCATTTTACAGAAATCCCTTTCAAATTACAAAAAAACTGCTGTAAGTGATAAATATGATTAGATATGTTGTCTGTCCTATGATGAACCATCTCAACACAAACTGCTTTTAGTTTTTTGTCCCAAAGCCCGTTTAAAAAGTGTATAACTCAGGCCCTGTATGCTCTATCAAACTACAGAGAGTTTTGATTGTTACCAGCATATGTCAGGAGACACTAGAAAAAAGAATTGTCATTATCATGTAGTATGCAATAATTATTTAACGTAATCATATTTTCCCAAATTTTGGAATATCATGACACTAATTTGTTGCGTTTGGCACTTACGAGACATAGCAGGGGATTACTCAAGCACACAACCGCAGAAAACGTTTTGTCACGGAGAACCTATGGTAAAAGACGATACAGCTTCTTTGGCTATCTGTGCCATTTGCTGGCGCTCACGGAGCAAATAATCAATAATTTCCTTTGTATATTTACAAAAAAAGAGTTTATACCTTATGATTCATTCGAAGACTGTTGGATGAGTGATTGTAAATCAATAAAGATAACGGGGGATCCTTGTTGTTGGGAATGAGAGCTTTCATTTGATGTATGACTTGGTCATGTGTGTCATATATGAGCGATATAAAAAATATGCATACTGAAACATGTACACAATCGGAGCGGTCGACATAGTGTAAATTAAGTGTAAAATAAGAGTAAATAACTTCGTTACAGTAAAACAAATATCAAAGTGATGTATATGGGTTGAAAATAGACATTCTAAGCTTTCACTCAGTGGGTCATATGGTGTTATTGATGTAGACAGACCTCTTAAAAACTATAGTTATTCTCCTGATGACTTCATGTTGTGCCATGTAAAATCGGGCACGCAGATTTTAACAGGTTAATGACCTCCAGAATCAAGAGCGTCTGTGCTCCGCGTCTGACACCTTCAAAGCAGCGTATATTTGAGGCCGTGCAAGAAATTTTGTGCACGAACAGAGGAAACCTGCGCGCAAGAAAAGAGATTTGCATGCCCGTATTACACGAATGTGATCTGGACTTGTAATACTGCGCTCACGACATTTGTCATTGAAATAACGCCATAGGTAGTTGGAAGATCTGGAAAAAATCCTGGAGGAAACACTGTAATGTCACGATTCACGATTTAGTCAGGATTTTAAGAAATTTAAGGTGAACATGAGCCCTTTCATTTTGTTCTCAAATGCTGCACCATTTCTTTTACAAAATTAAATCTTTTCTTCAATAACTGAAGAGTTTGATTGCAAAAAGCGATAAACGCCATTTTTTGACATTTGGATTTTATGATTGTAAATCACTGTTCAGATGTTCCTTATCTATGTGTGAATTGCTGCCATTAACACAATTTAAGAATGAACATTTTAGGCCGACTACACAATGTATTTTTTCACAAAACGCGATATCAGCCAGACCAGTTTCTTTACAAAGTGTGATATAACAGTTATAGAACTGTTATATATAGAACAGATATGCGCGAGCTCAGCATCCCCTGGGAGGAGAGTCACCGCCGGCGAAGTGCTCTGAGTTTGCTCATTCATTTAACGATAATATCAAAACAAACAAACACGTGTTTTTAAAAAGAGGATTCACTAGACTAACTAAAAACATTTGCCATTTAATTGTTTCTACTGTAGGCGAGCTGTCAGTCACAGGCTACGTCTGTCAGTCAGAGAATCAAAGCTTCAGAGTTCAGCTAACCTCATGGAGTTTGATGACGGATTGGAGCCGGTCATTCCAGCTGCATAATAATAATAATAATAATAATAATAATAATAATAATAATAATAACATTATTATTATAACAGTGAAATAAGTCATTAAAGAGCCCATATTATACATTGAAAAGGGTCATATTTTAGTTTTGGGGGTCTCCAACAGCAGGCTGATCTGATTGCAAGGTCAAAAAACACTTTCATTGTCTTATAATATGCATTTATTTTTACCTCATTATCCCAGCGACTCCTATATGAATCGTTCAGGGATTCATTTGTTCCAAAACCCCTCCTTCGCGCGATGCTAAACTGCGCTGATTGGACCGATGAACCAGTCTTTTGCGATTGGTCGACAGCGCTCAGCGCCCACCACGGCTTATCAACATTGAAGTCATAGTGTGTGCGTGAGTTAATCTGCTAACACTCGCTTTTAACGGGAGTCGCCCGTATTTCAGACACCTCACCCCGAAAACTAACCCCCCGGTCTCCCAGCATATCACTCTAATTCTTAACCAGAAGTAAAAACAGCGACATACATTCAGTATTACTGCACACAGCGGCAAAAGCTGAACCATTATAAACAGCACCGCCGCACGTGTGTAGCAGAGCTCATGGTGTCCATAGCAACGACAAACAGCAGAGGAACACGCTCAAACGCATTTTAATCCGTAAACACAGCGGCACGCGTCGCGTTTACAACGTGCTTTTAGACGCGATATGAGAATACAAGTTAACAAGAGACACTACAAGCGGTTACAAGTTACAAAACACAGTTAAATGCATCATTTACAAGCTAGAGAAAACAACGAGGTGACTGTTTTAATCGCACTTACTCACACTTGCTGGATAGCAGGCCAGGAAATGTCCCGGTGCTCCTAATTCTCCGTTGTAAGCACTCCTCGGAGGGGGAACAGCACATGGCTAGGGTTTAATGCAGAGATATTTCTGCAGAAACGACTAACTCTTCAAAGTCTCATCTCTGGGTTCTCTGCACACTTCCAATATCCAGCTAAGCACAGTGCTCTTCACTGTGTTGCCAGATGTTGCTGACTCATTTCAGCCCAAACCCTGTCCAAAGGGTTTTACCTGCAGAATCAAGTTGAAAACCGCCCGATCTGGCAACATTTCCTCACCGCTGTTGTTTGTGGGCAGGATTGGGGATTTCGAATCTGCGCGCGTATAAATGGGCGGGGCTTATGTTTCGTGTTCACGTAATGCCGAAACGGCTATAGACTCGTTAGCACGGCGACTCGTTTGAGGAACTATGAGTCGACTCTTTTATAGATGAATCAATAGTTTTAAACACTGTGCACTTTCAGATTTAAGCCTTAGCTGGACATTTCACTTCACTTAGAGCTGTGTGACACACTGCACACAAGCTCATTTTCAAAAACCCATAATAGGGGCTCTTTAAATATGACG
Source organism: Danio albolineatus (assembly GCA_903798035.1). NCBI lineage: Eukaryota > Metazoa > Chordata > Actinopteri > Cypriniformes > Danionidae > Danio > Danio albolineatus. The sequence continues at coordinate 2,526,626 of CAIGQQ010030348.1, read as the reverse complement.
GGACGAGGCGAGCTTGTGAAACTGCACCATCTCGTCTCCGCCCGCTCTGATCATACAGGTTTGGTGTTCAGCAGCGTAGTTCAGGAGCCTCCACTCTTTCTGTAACGAGCTACAAGTCGTTTATTTAACTAACTTAATCTTACTTATCTATATTATAACTAATCACAATTAGTCTGAAGCTATTTAAGGATGGTTGAAGCGATAAACATCCTGCAGTTAGTTTGTTCTGACAGCTCAGCCGGTGTGTTGTTATCCGACCTTTTCATTCAGGGACTGGTCTGGATTACTGGCACACGCCATAGGCACATTATGTCTATTATGGCATTATGTGTTTGAATATTATGAATATTTACGATCTATTGATAAATTATTGTTAATTTTCCCACTGATGATCCAAAAGTTTTCTTCAAATGCCGCAGTGAAGCTGCTTAAAGCCATTGGTGCCCCAGCAAAAAAAAAAAAAAAAAAGTTCTGTTATGTTATATTGTGTACGTTCTGGCCAAAACTAACTAACTATCTCAGAATCTTATTATTAATAATCAATCTTTGTATATACTGTTCCATATAGTTTTTATTAATTTTAACCAATTTAGGATGTTTGACAATGTTAAGATAAATATGTTGCATTTTGGCATGCTTTTTGACTTATTTATGAACTATTTATGGACATAAAAATTCAATAAAAAATATCCTGGATTTGAAGAATATGTGTCCCTGGCCTTCACTGAGCTCCAGTAATAGTTTAACGTACAGAAATTGTGAATAAACTTGACTGTTGATGTCTTCAATATTAATGTCAAATAACCAACATTTCTCAAAATGGATATATCTCGTTTTGCAACGAAACTCTGCATATGTATATATAGCGTCTTCTATATCTCATGCTAAAATGTGTTTTTTTTTTTGTAATCACATTTGCATATACAAAAAAATTCAGCTGTACACTGGATTGTTTAATACTTGAAAACAATAAACATTAAAGCTATTATAATATTAGCACCATTATTTTGATTACCAAAACTTATTTAAAAATGTAGCAATTCTTAACGTCTTGAAATTTTATCCATAATGACTGTAGCATCGTCAGTGGGATTTTCAATTCGTAAAGGTAAAGATTTTGAAGATCCCGACTTGATCGTCCCGAACGACACAAAAGGAGCTCTAGAAAACTGGAGTAAACTCAGCACGGGAATCGAAGTGCTGTTTTCCTTCCCAGATTTATCGCGACTACAATGAGAATCAAGCGGTGGACTGAAGTCCAAACACTCCGATTTCGCGACTTTAAGCGACATGTTTATGTTTCTGTTATTATCATATTAGCACCATTATTTTGATTACCAAAACTTATTTTAAAATGTAGCAATTATTTCTCCTTTCCATCCCAAATTCTCCATCTAACAAGCAACGATAAGCACGTAAACGAAATCTCTTTTACTGTCTTTCAGTTGGTCGATCGAACTAAGGAAAAACTGGACGGGGTTTACTGGGAGCTGAAGTGGGTCAACAGGAATTGACATCAGCTCAGTCCTCAAAGCAGAAACTAGGTCTGAAAAAACGCTGATATTCATCCAGTCACCTTGGTTTTCATTAACACTTCTCATATGGATAGTTCACCCAAAAATCTAAAATAATACATTATTTAGTCCTATAATGCTGAAAGCCTTACTTTATTCCAGACCACTAAAGGAGATTTGTATTTATATCTATTTTACATCACATGTTTATCAAGACTGTTGAAATATAATGTTCACTTTTGCTGTTTTTACAGTTGTGTTGTGTCTCACAGTAAATGCTAGTTGGGTTATTAAAGGCGCAGTAGGTGATCTTCTTCAGAAACGTGAGTTGTTGTGCCGGTTGAAAGTCTCTTCACATTCCAATAGTAATCAGGCATGCGATCAGCCGACGACAAAATAGAAGGTAGACGATACATTGCACCTCCACCCACCCTTAAAAAATAAATAAATAAATAAATAAATAAATGTATATGAGCAGTTCCAGCGTTATGGATGTGACATTTGCAGTAAAAACTCAATACATAAATGCACAGATAAGGTATATGTTAACACTATATTGAATCATCTGTTTACATTTTTCAAAACAAATATACACAGAGTTATGGGATCCGAAAAATATAAATCTGAAAACAATTGTTATACTTTAAATAAGGAAAATAAACATGCGTTATGGATGTGACGACAAAAGTCTGCGAGTTTACAGTATACAACATACTTTGTAGAAATTCTGTGACTTAAACTGCACAACCCAAAAGAAATGATGCTAATCTAAAGGATACAAGTCGGCTCTCTATAGAACAAACATGATTGATTTTATTGAAATTTACATTTTTGCATTTATGAAGAAAAAGCTTGGTTATGGATGAGACACTTTTCTGTTATGGACGTGACGGATGTGAAATTTCCACTTGTGAGGTTTTGGTAAATCAAATATAATTGTTTGAAAACATTGACCGAGACATTTTTGAGTATTTGTACAGCACTGTAAGGATACACACAAAAAAAGAAAATTAGAAGGGTTTCGCTATTTTGATGACAACTTAATTTTTTTGTGGCAAAGTTGACATTTGCATGGAATTGCTCATGAAATATATATATATATATATATATATATATATATATATGTGTGTGTGTGTGTGTGTGTGTGTGTGTGTGTGTGTGTGTGTGTGT
>CAIGQQ010030348.1:2502094-2523932 GCA_903798035.1 Danio albolineatus | reverse complement strand
GTGTGTGTGTGTGTGTGTGTGTGTGTGTGTGTGTGTGTGTGTGTGTGAGAATAAATAATAGAAACAATACTTCGCAAAATAATAATAATTTTTTTAAATAAAAATATTTGATATTGGTCACACAGTTTAAGTATTTATTTTTGTTGTTTCATCAGTTTTAATGTTTAATAGTGACCTAAGCTATGTTTATTTGGTTTTCACAGTACTTTGTACGACGTGGCGACAGATCCACACACCGCCGCTAGATGGCGCTAGATAACTCGTTTTTTTAGTGCTCTTGTGTCCTCTTTATTTCAATGTGATAAATAACTACTAGTCAGTAGGGCCAGACGGAATCTATGGACATCTTTTGTTATTTCTGCGGAGTATTTTGTTAAAAATCTGCGGATTTATGCGGAATGATTTTAGGAGTATCATAACTAAAAACTTAATATATAAAATAAAAAGTAACACCTTTTAACTTTTATTCAATGTTTACAACGTGAATCCAATTAGATCCACTTTATTTGGTGAAAAAAGCAAGTGTCTCGTATAAAATCTCTACTAAAAGACGGAAAATATGACTTTACAAACTATATTGTAAATAAATCATATGAATATTTTCATATTAGTCAATATTATTACTGAAATTTATTTAAAAACTGAATAAATATAAATGTACACACATTTACAGCAGTAAATAAACAGAATCAATGATGGGCTAAAAATCTGCGGAAATCTGCGCGCTCAGATTCCGTGTTTTTGCAGTACTTTGTACGACATGGAGACAGATCCACACACAGCCGCTAGATGGCGCTAGATAACTCGTTTTTTCGTGCTCTTGTGTTCTCTTTATACTAGTGTGATAAATAACTACTAGTCAGTCAACAATTCGAACTGTTTTAAGCCATTAAATCTTTTAAAGGCCTTAAAATATTAAGTCCAGTTGAATTGAGTAGCCTGATATACTTTCACTTTCCCTTTCCTTCAGTGTAGTCCCTGTTAAAAATCTTTAATAGTTTTAATTAATTTTTCCCAGAGATGGGTTGCGGCTGGAAGGGCATCCGCTGCGTAAAACAAATGCTGGATAAGTTAGCGGTTCATTCCGCTGTGGCGACCCCGGATTAATAAAGGGACTAAGCCGAAAAGAAAATGAATGAATGAATTAATTAATTATAAAATATATTTTTATTAATTTGTAATAGCCTGTCATCTAAACCTTCAGGTATTAAATTTGAGGTGCCCGGCACTTAATAAATGACACAAGAACCGATGATTTGCAATAACAAAATAAAGCCAAAATTGCAAGCAAGTTACTACAAAAGCACGTCAATAATCAAGCACACGTTATTATCAGCTCAAGAAGTTTGTTATTTCAAATATAGACGTGACCGCACGTGAGAAAGCGAAACCGCTCGCACTTTAGACAGGCTCGTAAAAAACTACGGGGCACAGGGGAGAATCTGCTCTTCTCTTGGCTTTGTGGCTGTTCATCAAGACGACGACAAGGTTTGTTTGAGCTCGGGTCGACCATGGCTCGTTATTATATGTGTATATTATTTCGGAGTATTGTCTCTTGGCTGTGTATTAAAACATGACGGGTCCTTTGTTTTCATTCTGGCTTGTTGCGCGAGCAAATGACATATCTCTGTAAAGCTCCACCTTTTGGTACCCTTTGCAAAGGGTACCAAAAAGTGGTACGGTACAGTTTGGTTCGTTACGCTTTTAGACAGTGTAAACAGCCATAATAGCGTACCGAACCGTACCGTACCACTCAATGGAAACGGGCCATTAGTATGCAGTGAAAAACATGTTTTTTGTGTGATTTCTGTATTTGTTTTCTTTCATCCACATTTATGTATTTATCAATGAAGTTTGCTTTTTTTCTTTTATAAGGAAAACAGATTTAAATCATGCTTTTTTTTCTGAAAATGTATGTTTTCTGTGAAGGTTGTGTTTGGGGATATGTATGTACAGTTTGTAGAGGTCTATGGCTGCGTCCGAAACCGCCTACTACTCAGTAGGTACTGCATTTGAATTTAAACGTACTACTCGGCCGTTAGAAAAGTACGTTCTATACAGTATGAATGTGAGAAGTGTGAATGGAATTCGGACATACTACATCCGCCATTTTGTCACGGTCACGTGACGTACCTGCTTCAGTTGCGTCGCCTCACTCCCATTCATGAATTCTCTCGCGGGGCATCATGGGATAGCGCAGCGTGCATGGGATGCGCACTTCAGAATCTCGCCGGAAGTAGTAAGTCATCCGGGTACTTCTCGCATACTGATTTTCCAATTCTATGATTTCGGACATACTACTCTGCTCGCATACTGATTTTAGCGTACTGTATAGTATGGAAGTACAGTATGCGGTTTCGGACGCAGCCTATGTCTATAACGGTGTGGGGAGATTAACTGCTTGATTTAACTTCCTGTAAGAAGTTTTCTTAGTAGTAGTGGGATCTGATTCTCACTGTTTATTTGTCTGTATACCTGTATTTAGGCATGGGCTGGTGTAAGATTCTGACGGTGTGATAACCTTAAATAAAAATATCAGTTTCATGTATTGTGTTTACCACTCTAAAGTATGCTCTTTTTAAATGTCTAATAAATAAAACCTTTCCTCCCTTTAAACACATTATATTTTATTTTGAGAAACATTTATAATATTTTGGGACAGTAAACATGTCAGGCTAAATAATTAAAGTGAATCATTGACTTCTGCTGTCTTCATTTGTTTGAAAAACACAAATGACTTTACAATTTACACCTAAAAAAGAAAAGAAATATGTAATAAAAAAAAATCGTATACATACGTTAGGAAAGCTATAGCAGAATATTTTGGCGGCATGAAAAGCTTGACTTGGGGCGCCACGGTGGCCTAGTGGTTAGCACGTTCGCCTCACAGCAAGAAGGTCGCTGGTTCGATCCCCGGCTGGGCCAGTTGGCATTTCTGTGTGGAGTTTGCATGTTCTCCCCGTGGTTGCGTGGGTTTCCTCCGGGTGCTCCGGTTTCCCCCACAGTCCAAAGACATGCGGTACAGGTGAATTGGGTAAGCTAAATTGTCCATAGTGTATGTGTGTGAATGAGAATGTATGGATGTGTTTCCCAGAGATGGGTTGTGGCTGGAAGGGCATCCGCTGCGTAAAACAAATGCTGGATAAGTTGGCGGTTCATTCCGCTGTGGCGACCCCGGATTAATAAAGGGACTAAGCCGAAAAGAAAATGAATGAATGAAAAGCTTGACTTTTCCAAACTGCGGTATACCTTGAAAATGGTTATCGGTTATTCCAACGAGGTGCGCTTTTTGCACTTAGCCAAAATAATTACTCCAAAATCTGCATTTTTTCCCCCTTGTAGGGGCCCCAGGTGCGCACGGGCCCCTGGGCCTGTGCCCAATATGTCCATTGGTTAATCCGGCTCTGCTTATGACATAACTTATATGAGATAATAACATCTTTAAAAATTCATTTATTCATAAACAGCAATGAAAATGCAATATTTTTATGAACATTTATTTTATATTCAATATTTAGCTATTTGCGATCGCTGAATCCAATGCAAAAATCAACAAAAAGTCCAGTTTTTTTTCCAAATTCTTAATTTGAATGTAAAATAATCACAAAAAAATGTAAATAATCTCATAAAACATCCGTTTCCAAACCATATGATCAAATTATATTTGTTTCAGTTTGCAATTTATTGTTTTACATGATTTATAGTCATTGAATAGCATCAATAGTGAGTGATTTACATGTGAAGTCAATGCAAAGATGCGATTAGACATCATGTGTCGTAAATCTAATGAATAACCTGGCGCGAACTGGGCATTTGACGCACTTCAGATTGCAAAAGAAAGCGTGAGCAAACATCAAACAAACGGAGCAGTGGAGAAAGAACAGCAAGCAGCTTACACTGATGGTGGTTCCAGGATGACGGCTGCTGGACGTGACCGGATTGAAGGACATTATTTGTGCTTTACATCTATGGCCTGTTATGATGTGCATCAAATTGATAAATGATTGCACTATGTGGACGTCATGCAACAGAGGAGTCAGATTGCATAAAAGTCCTATTTTCTGTAACCTGCTAGTATATCGATTCTATTTTTATAAAGATGTTATGAATTGTCTTATATTGTAATAAAACAAACATTTTACAAATATATCAACATAAACAGTCATTTAAAATGACATATTCCATGGTCTGGTGAAATTCTTGATTCTGATTGGCTGGAGGTAGTTCCAGTCAGTTTTGATCACAGTTGGAAATAAATGTGCTTCTCCCAAACGTTTACAGTTACTATAGCAACTCGCATGTGCTGCGCATAAAACCGATGAGGGCTGTTAATGGCAGACGGGAAATCCGCAAAATTAGGAAAATACTCATAAACTATGCCACAAAATCAAGTTTTAAGAGTTTTTCAAGCGAGAATGTGGTTATTTTAAAGTCAAATCTGCCGTTTGTGAGTAAGAAAAGCGTTTTAAAAATGTTGGAAGCTCCAGTCGATCAGCGGCAGCTCTGCGAACGGCTCCCCCCGAGGGAAGCTTTATGTCAGCCAGAGCATCTCAAGACCCACGGCTGCATCTAATCTCTTGCATCTCTTTTGTTAAAACGGGATCTATAATTAATATTTTGATGTATCTAACGGTCAGTCTCTGGACATTTGAACCTACTACTTGTTCTCAGGTGTTTTTTTAGGCAGATCGCAAAGTAAGTTTCATAATTAATCTATGAGCGTAAATAATGTAATATTACACTGATCCTGTGTGTTTGGCTGATTTAAAGAAGATAAATAAAGCAGAATGCTCTCCTACCTGTCCTGATGTGTGTTTTCATTATGCAAACTTTACCTATCTTTAACAGCAGAGATTTCTGAAATAGACTTTGGCTGCTTCAAAGACTCTAGAGTACACTTGACTTGAAAATGCGTATTTAATTGATATGGTACCTTTTATAAGATTTGTAGGTTTATTATGAAATATAAATCGTGGAAATTCTGCTATACTGTAGGTATGCCAGCTTTCGCAGAATTAAAGGAAACATAAAGGGGAAAAAAGCTATTATACAGATCCTCCCTCATCAGAGAAGCGGTAGAAAGACAAAAGAAACGTGTGACTGAGAATGTGACTGGAAACACACTCCAGGTGTGACTGGGAATGTATTATTTGTACACCTGTGATCGGACTGATGAAATCACATCTTAATAATATTAGCAGGTATAAACAGCACGCAGATGCTCTCTCTGTCAGCCTGTCACAGCTGATTCAGTGGAGGGACTAGAAAATATAACATGTAAAAAACTGACCAAAAATTTGCCTACTTGGCAAATGACCATGGAATAAGCGGGATAATCAACGGCTTGCCGTGAATTAAAGCAGTGTTTCTCAACTGGTGGGTCGCATGAACATTTTCAGTGGGTTGCGGAGTGTGTGGTCAAAAAAACATTCATTCATTCACTCATTTTCTTTTCGGCTTAGTCCCTTTATTAATCCGGGGTCGCCACAGCGGAATGAACCGCCAACTTATCCGACATTTGTTTTACGCAGCAGATGCCCTTCCAGCCACAACCCATCTCTGGGAAACACATCCATACATTCTCATTCACACACATACACTACGGACAATTTAGCTTACCCAATTCACCTGTACCGCATGTCTTTGGACTGTGGGGGAAACCGGAGCACCCGGAGGAAACCCACGCAACCACGGGGAGAACATGCAAACTCCACACAGAAATGCCAACTGGCCCAGCCAGGGATCGAACCAGCGACCTTCTTGCTGTGAGGCGAACGTGCTAACCACTCGGCCACCGTGGCGCCCGTCAAAAAAACAACAAAAGTTTAATTTTTAAACTTGTTTTGCGTATACCAGACTTTTAATTTGAAATCCACGCACGACAACCGATCCCTTTGGAATCAACGTGGAAAGCGTCACGTTGCCAAGCAACACAGAGAGTCAGCTCGTGGAGCTTTCATGTGATAAGACGCTGAAAAAGAAATTCAGTGAAGTGCGTAAAACCCATCCGATTCAGAACTACGTATCTGTATGAAAGTGGCTTCTCTTCCTTGGTGCAGCTTGAGTCAAAGCAGAGGAACAGGTTGTACATAGAGCAGGATCTTCGGGTAGCACTGTCTACCATCACTCCTGACTCTGAAACTCTTCTCACATCAGTAAAGCACATCCTCAGTTATCTCATTATCTTCCCAAATTACTGTTAAGTGAAACAGATGTTTATAATTGCTGTCATATTAGATGTAAAAATGGTTTTGGATGTTTTAATCATTTTGCAATTTGGTTTGTTCTGTTTAACAGGATCAGTGTTCATGTTTTATTAACAGTTCAGTTTTGTTTATGGTAACAACCTTTCCTCATCCTTACCGCTGTTTACAGTGTTTGTCATTTTTACTTTGTAATATTTCTATAATGGGCGCCACGGTGGCGTAGTGAGTAGCACGTTCGCCTCACAGCAAGAAGGTCGCTGGTTCGATCCCCGGCTAGGCCAGTTGGCATTTCTGTGTGGAGTTTGCATGTTCTCCCCGTGGTTGCGTGGGTTTCCACCGGGTGCTCCGGTTTCCCCCACAGTCCAAAGACATGCGGTACAGGTGAATTGGGTAAGCTAAATTGTCCATAGTGTATGTGTGTGAATGAGAATGTATGGATGTGTTTCCCAGAGATGGGTTGTGGCTGGAAGGGCATCCGCTGCGTAAAACAAATGCTGGATAAGTTGGCGGTTCATTCCGCTGTGGCGACCCCGGATTAATAAAGGGACTAAGCCGAAAAGAAAATGAATGAATGAATGATATTTCTATAATTTGATACATTTTGTTAAATGTCAGCAATAAAATATTGTTTATTTGTAAGTCTTGCTGATTTTCTCATGATTTTTCTGTCACTACTTGTGTATATTAACAAATAAATACAAATTAATTATAATTCCTAAAATTATATTACAGTTCCTAAAAATTTGGGTCGCGGCTTGATGACCATGTAAAAATGTGGGTCCCGTGGCCAAACCAGTTGAGAACCACTGAATTAAAGGATTTTAATGCACTTCGTGGAGGCGACCACACTCCACTGCAGGTCGTGTGGTGGTCCTTTGCCTCCAATCCGTGCATTAAAATCCTTTAACACACAGCAAGCCGTTGATTATCCCTTACATATAACAGCATTAAACGGCAATTTTATCAGCAGAGTTTTGCATTTGTTCTGTTCTTCTCTTTTTTCTTTCACTAACAGAATACATCCAGAAAATAAGAGCCACACACCAGCACAAATACGGTACTGCTGAATCCCTTCTTTAATGACACTGATCTTGCGCGCACACACATATGCCCACACACACACACACACAGGTCAGCAGGACGAGTATACAGTATTCACATACACAGAAAACAAGCACAGTCTTTGCACTGAAACATTTCAAGTTGTTTTTTACATTTTTGACAAGCTGAATTATCAGTTTTGTTCAGAAACAAGCGCGTTCCAGCATACAGTCGCAAATAAATCCAGTTTATGCACATTAAATAAACACTTCTGAAGATGATGAATATTCCTCTCACATTATAGCTGTATCTCCGCTGAAAACTATCACTCGCTTTCATGGATTTCAGTGACAGACCGACAACATCTGAGGAATATTCAGGCTCAAACACGGGTCAATGTCCATCATAACAGTGTGTGACATAAATATACGTTAAAACTGAAATCTAAAGTCATTTCATTCAACTTAAAGGACCGATTCGATCCCAGATCACTCCTTAAAGGTGCTGTATGTAAGCTTTTGACTCTTCTAAAGACACCATCAAGTGAACATTCTTGTTTATCTGAAAAACAGTGCTGAAGTCAGATATTCTGCTTTGAAAATGTGTGTTACGTGCTGGAACGCTGTCTTCGCTTTGGTCATTTTAACCCACCCAATGCCAGTTTAGCCAATTATATTCCAGCACCCCGGATTGCCTTCGTGGAAAACAGCGTATTTCATTCATTCAGTAATGAACGCGTGAGATCAGGCTGATTCTGAAGCCTCTGAAAGCATGCGTCCGTGACTAAATTGGGACCTCTGGTGGACAGTAGCAGACTCTGAATTGACACGCAGGTTCAGAGTTCCCAGCCTGATTTCAGGCGAAAACGTAAACATTTTACGTTTTGCCAGTTTAGTAGCTAATTCGTTCGAATTTGTACGAGTTCAGTCGTACGAAAATGTACAATTTAAAAAAGGAGGCGTGGCACCATACCTGCCAACACTCCCGTTTTTCCCGGGAGTCTCCCGTTTTTCACATGCATCTCCCGCCACCCTCCCGGTTTGTTATTTCTCCCGGGAAACTCACATAATTTGTACGTCCCTATGCAGTTTCAAAAAAAGCACTTTTGTTCATATTCGTCAAGTTGCCAGATCTAGAATGAAGTTCATTACTGCACACAATTGACGCAACATTCAAATCTTGTAGCATATTTTACCTCAATCTGGCAACATTGCTGGCTTTACAACTCAGGTGTGCTGTTGATTACTGGGCAGATTAACGGTGGCAGCCCCCCCCCCCACCACCCCTTTGATAATCTCCCGGGATTTCAAAACCAAATGTTGGCAGGTATGCGTGGCACCCAACCCCACCCCTAAACCCAACCGTCATTGGGTGATGAGCAAATCGTACTAAATTATACGAATTAGCCACTAAATCAAAAGTTCTGAATTGCCGTGAGATAGCGTTGGAGTTCTACATGAGGTTATTAATTAGCAAATTATATTAATATTACGAGAGTAAACATTAAGTGAGCAGGTTACATTGTAACCGCGTGTCCTTACAACATACTACGTGAGGAGATTTGCAGTGATGAGCAATCTGGCGAAACACAGCAGAAATTTTAAATACCGCCATTCAGAAGCACAGAATAGTGCACTCACTGCACTCCAGCAAAATGGTAAGGTTTAGAATCTATTTAATACATATTAAACCTCTTGAACATTATTAAATGTACATGCTGAATTACTCATATATTAGTGACGTCAATCTGGCAACCTGCGCTTTTGTGTGTTTTGAACCAGGCGTGTAATACCTAGTTCAACCACAGGGTGTCAAACTTACATACTGCACCTTTAAAACAATAACAAGAAGTATTTTTATTGCAGTCTCAAAATCTCTCATCATACTTAGAAAATTAATCTCTGAAGAGGCGATCTGCAGAACCATTGTCCACCACACAAGAAAACGAACAGAATTAAAGAAGTCAGAATCATCATGATATTAAAAATGACCATTTTTATGAGATACATTTTTGTGTGGGTGGCACGGTGGCTCAGTGGTTAGCACTGCTGCCTGAATGCAAGAACGTTGTTGGTTCGAGTCCTGGCTGGGCCAGGAGGCATTTTTTGTGGAGTTTGCATGTTCTCCTTATTTCATAGTCACTTATTTCTTACTTAAATAACCACCAACTAGTTGAGGATATGTTTTACACAGCGGATGCCCTTCCAGCCACAACCCAGTACTGGGGAACACGCATACACTCTCACACACACTCATACACTACAGCCAATTTAGTTTACTCAATTCACCTACACCGCATGTGTTTGGACTGTGGGGGAAACCGGAGCACCCGGAGGAAACCCACACCAACACGGGGAGAACATGCAAACTCCACACAGAAATGCCAACTGACCCAGTCAGTATTCAAATCAGTGACCTTTTTGCTGTGAGGCCACAGTGCTAACCACTGAGCCACCATGTCACCCCATAAGTCGCCCCATAACTTTGTTTCATAATTGTGAATTTGTATCTTATAGTTACCTCAAATTGACTTTTTGTCATCATTTATTAACACACAAAGCCAGGTTTGACATAAATCTCATAGCCATTTTTTTTGCTATGATTATTACAATAATAACTAAAAATGTTTTCCTCTTATGTGGCAGAATTACGCTTCTGCACCGTTAAACATATGCTAACGCATTCAGAGCCATAATTAGCATAATTACCAATCCTGCGAGATGACAACCCTTCAAAGCTTTTAGCCTCCTCCGAATATTAATCATCCGTATCCATGGCGACGCTTGTAATGATGTGACGTCCTTCATTTTAGCCTCTTGACGAACATCAAAAAACAAAGAGCATCAACTGAAGCCACCAGTGATGGCGTACTTAATGATTTGAAGCTACAGTAAATGTAAATGTGATCTGATTTGGAATATTTTTGAACTAAAATGCTGTTTAAATGTTTAAATATTAAATCAGGAGTTCATTTTTGTTAATTTCAATCTAAAAAACATAATTTGTTAGAAAAATGAAGGATGTTTATGTTATAAACGAGTTATCTTCTTATGCAACTGAACTCTTTAAATGTTCTCTCGTTAAACAGAGATGATTTTTCATGAAGAGATCGTTCTTTTCCTAAATTAAGCTGCTGATTTCAGTACAACGAAAATATTGAGGGGAAATAATAACATATAATTCCGTAGAAATGCATAATTAAAACAAACTAATATCTGTCTCACTTTCTGACCCGACATTAAACACTCAGGATGAATTGTAAATACCATTCGTGAACTGTACAGCGCATTAAATAAACATAAAACTGAGCCTCGCGATTGGATTTGTTGATCAGGGAAATTAAATAAAGCTATTGCGACACAGTGAGCCGTTGCACAGTGATCGTTGAGCACATGCATCAGATAAAACACTGCAGAAACTACATTTCCTAAAATTGCTAACAGTTTTTAGCAACACAGAATCATTCTGAAAACCGTAGCCCTGTTTACATTTCTGGAAATCGCGAATTATGTAGCCAGAGGTACATATGGCGGCATTTCGTATTTAAAATGAACGATATGGTGCAGTGATACGCTTACGAGCTGACCGCTTACCTCCATGTTACCAGTTCGCCCAGTGGCTCGTCACGTATGTCTGACGATTTGTGACGTGGAGCGGAGTTGACCGCAAGGGTTCGAGTCTGGTGAAGAACGATTCCAGAAAGCAGGTAAGACAAAAACAAAAGCCAAGAAATAAAATAAACAAGTAAATAACGGGGAGAATGTGGTAAAATCTGAAAACGTGGTAAAAAGGACCGCAAGGATTTTTCTTTTTCTGGATTGCTTATGAAAAAACTATCGGTTGGGTTTGGGGAAGAGGGCAAGCTCTGGTCAATCTGTGATTTTGAAAACACTACCAGTTGGGTTTGGGGAAGCGGGTGAGCGCAGGTCAATCTGTGCTTTTGAAAACACTCAGTTGGGTTTGGGGAAGAGGGTGATCGCTGGTCAATCTGCTTTTGAAAACACTATCGGTTGGTTTTGGGGAAGTGGATGAGCGCTGGTCAATCTGTGCTTATGAAAACACTATTGGTTGGGTTTGTGAAAGAGGGTGAGTGCTGGTCAATCTGTGCTTTTGAAAACACTATCAGTTGGGTTGGGTGAAGAGGGTGAGCGCTGGTCAATCTGTGCTTTTGAAAACACTATTGGTTGGGTTTAGATCGCCCGGTCAGTCGGTCAGTCAGTAGACAGTAGCCTCTAGTGGATTTACACGAGAACAGCAGGGGGCGAATGGCACTCATGAGAGACATTTGAGATCTGAAAAAGCCTACACAGCAGCCTCTGCCAGGTTAACGAAACAAAAACTGCTTAAAACATACCCCCTGGGACGTATCTGACGCTCTCCAGAAATGTATATAAGGGTACGTAATCAGAATGAGCCTGGGTTGTATTTTACACATACACACAAACTGCAGAGATGACGACCGCATTTAAATACCATTATTAAACTTCACCGATACAGGCGTCACATCTTCAAAGATCTCTAGCACCTTTAGCATGTTTGAAATATGTTTTGGTTAATATTTTGGGATTTTCCGGTTGTAAAAATGCACTATATATAGCCCTCAGAGAAGTGCTGCAACAGTCTGAAGCAGCGGTTCTCAACTGGACACTCAGGAATTGCAATGTGTATAATCTCAATTTAGTCCAAAGGCATATTTTCATCATATTCTACACTATTTCAGGACAAATATATCTGTCGTCTTGAAGAAAAGAGACAAATTAGACCACAAAAAAGTTGAGTGATACTGGGTAATTTACAGCTAGGTAGAGAAAATAGCAGGTAGAAGAAATTATAATCCACAGTTTTGCAAACAGAAATAATATTTCCTCATGTTTTCCTATTTAGCCTGTCATTTATATTTAGGTGTAGTACAATCAAAAAAACTAGTTAGAAACAGCCCTATTAGAAACTTTGGAAACAGAAGTGCATAATATTATTTCCAGAGGTGGGTAGCAACGAGTTACATTTACTTCGTTACATTTACTTGAGTAAAATTGTTGTGTAACGTACTTTTTGAGTAAATAAAAAAATGTGTACTCTTACTCAAGTAAATTATTAGAGTAAGTGTCAAAATGATCCCAATTTGAACCTTATTATTGGTATGGGATGGGATAACTAAAGAAACAGCAATTTAAAGGAATGACTGCTATGGCCTGCACAAATACGTCATTCACACTGTTAAGCATGAAAAATAGTAAAAAAAATTAACATTATAGTGTGTTTGTATATATATATATATATATATATATATATATATATATATATATATATATATATATATGATGAAAAGTAACTAGTAACTATTTACTTGAGTAATTTTTTCATCAGCTACCTTTTTACTCTTACTCGAGTAACTTTTAAGATTGTTAGTTTTACTTGAGTAAAAATATCCGCAAGTACTTGTACTTTTACTTGAGTATAGATTTCGGATACTCTACCCACCTCTGATTATTTCATCCCTTAATATTATTATTATTATTGTTATTATTATTATTATTATTATTATTATTATTATGAATGATTTTTAAAAGATAAAAGACTAATTCAGAAAATATTTGAACATACTAATTATTCCAAACATTATTTTACCTTGAAGTGTATAATATTATTTCAATATTTAAAATTTAATAGGGCAACTCTGAGTCTAAATGATGTCTAGATCAGATGTCAAATCCTAAAAGAACAATCAAGATTTTCTTTTAGTCCAGTTGAGAACCACTGATAATTAAATCCACATTCTCCTAAAAACTCAGATTTAGGGTTTACAGTTCACAATCGTAAAAAGCCTGAAATGCACAAAAACACGGGGATTATAAATACACACACACACTCGTGTCTGATCATCTGATATTCATGAGTTTTGTCCAGATCTACCTCATAATACTCCCCTAAATTCTGCAGTTTGTTGAGTGTTGATTTCATGCATTCGCAGTCCACATTAAATGCTCTCATATCAGCATGCAAACAGTCTGGATTTCACATACACTAATGGACAACATTTCAAAAAGCTGTACTATTAAACCCGAGGCAGACTGGAGAGTAAATACAAACGTTGCAGAAACAAGGGCGTTTAAGCAAAGCGTGGCATCGTTGTTGTATTCTTCTGACTGTATTGCATGCTTGACTGTAAACGCCCCGTAATGAATGCAGTCAAGCGCACTGAAGCTCAGCTCGATGCATGAGGCACATTTGCGTCGCATGAACTCAGATTTGCACATTTCCAATATTCAGTTTTTGTCCAAATGAGCGGTTCACAGAAACATGAATGTTCGGCACAAAAATTCAGCTCAATTTAATGCAATCTGTCTGTTCATACAAGCACAAGGCTTAATAAAAACTCAATTATTGAAGATTCCTTGATTATTAAATTAAAATAGCAGCATTTATTTACTTTTTCACCAAAACTTTTGATCAATTCATGCATTCTTGCATAATTTATAGATTAATTTCAGTCCAAAAATGCCAGTATATGTACACTGTAAAACCCAGCAGTCAACTTTATCAAATGAAATGAGTGTAGCTAACTCAAAATTTACTGAGAGTTAATTCTACTCATTTGAAAAGAGTTTTGAACTCAGTGTTGAAGGTAATGAGTTAATTAAATACCTCATTACTTCAACTTAAATGGAGTAAGTTTACAGTACTCATATAGATTAGTTTTGTAACTCAAATGGTTTGTAGCAATCGGTTTACTCAAACGGTTTGAGTTGCCTTAACTTATTGGGTTTTATAGTACTTAGTTGGTTTGAGTTATCTTCATTTATTGTGCTTAAATTGCTTCATTTACTCAAATGGATTAAGTTCACAGTACTTATTATGATTAGTTTTTGAACTTGAATGGTTTGTTGCAATCGGTTTCCTCAAATGGTTTGAGTTACCTTAACTTTTTGGGTTTTACAGTGTATATTTCTCACATTATTTACGTTTATTTGAATATTTATTTAATTTCGATTCTTCTTTTCAGATAATGAACCATGTTTTTATTATAGTAAAAGTGTAGTAACCATGTTTTTATTATAGTAAAAGTATAGTAACCATGTTTTTATTATAGTAAAAGTGTAGTAACCATGGTTTTGTGTGTGTATTGATTATCATTACTATAGTTAAAAACACTGGGTTCCACAATTCCTATATGTTGTCCCAACACAAATTGATTAAGTTAACTTAATTGTTTTAAGTGGATTAAACATAATGCAATTAAGTTACAATTCCTATATGTTGTATATTTCTCTAATTATTTAAGTTTATTTGAATATTTATTTCATTTCGATCCTTTTTTCAGATAATGAACCATGGTTTTATTATATTAAAAGTGTAGTAACCATGGTTTTGTGTGTGTTTTGATTATAATTACTATACACTGTTAAAATTGCAGGGTTCCACAACAATTCCTATATTCTCCCAACACAAATTGATTAAGTTAACTTAATTGTTTTAAGCAGAATAAACATAAAGCAATTAAGTAATTCCAAAAAACACTCAAGAATTGTGTATATTTAGCTCGTTTTAAATACACTGCTTGAACAAGCAGCAAAACATATTTATAAGCTACAGTTCCTATAGCAAAACCATGGTAAATTTGTTTCCATGGTTTAACAACAGATTCATGTTGTTGGTTTTTTTTTGTTTTATTTGTACAGTTAAATAATGCTCATATTCATGATGAGGGTTTTAATTAATTTAGTGTGTTGGGATAACATAAAAACAAGAAACAAATATAATATAATACTGTATATTAACCTCCTAGGGCTTAAGTGTCTACAAACGTAGACAGCACAATTTAGCTCCTAAATGGCTATTTAAAATACTTTGAATGTTTTATATTTTGTTACAGACATACAGCGTCCTCCTGCAACTGTTTTGCAGCATATGAAATGCCCCAAACACTATTTTTAACTGTGCAAAATGGGAAAAAAAATGTTGTTTTTACTCTCTGATGTAAAATAAGCATTAAAAAAAGTCAGGAAAAGGTGTTTTATGTAAATTCGGACCACAAATCCACATACATGGACATACTTTTTCTCTAAAAGTACATCATATTAAAAGATGATACTTAGGTTTTATTCTGATTAGGTTCCAATAAGCCCAAATAGCAGAGAAATAAAAAATGCATGTAAAAAAACACCTTGAGCCTTAAGAGGTTAAATAAAGATGGTTGAAGTTTATACTATTGCATTCAAAATTTGACATTTAATTGAATGTTACTAGCCATATTTAATCATTTCTGGGTTAAAACTGCCTTTTTATTATGTTTCTCTTCCAGTTTAAACAAAACTGCCACATTTACTTTATGCACATTTTAATGCACTTGTGAACAGATGTATTAACAGTTGCTTATGTTTTAGTTTTAATGCCTTTTTTCCCCATGCACATTCACTCACAAGCTTCAAATTTGACATCTAAGCCTAAATCTAGAATTGATCTGATATAATTAATGAGCAACTCTGAGTTTTCGTAATTCAGTGGGTAAAAAAAATCTGCTGCATTAGTATAAATTAGATCTGTGGCTTAAATGATTTGCAAAATTCAGCAAATTTTTAAACGAAATTCACTCTTTTTAACAGCAGATGGCACTCTAGAGTTACGAAAAACACCCTAGAGCGCCATCTGTGGTTAAAAACTGAGCTCAAATTCAAATCGAGAACAGCGATGCCTTTTGAAAACTGCAGAATCGATTTCTCGTCTTTCTAGTCTGATGCGTTAACAGATGCATTAAAAGCTGTGCAGGTTAGTGTATACTCCATCAGCTGTTTTAGTTTCTGTCAGCTTTGTGTTGTACCGAATATTCATGTTGTTGCGAACACATCAGCGAATTGATTTTAAGAAAACACGTAATCTTTTTTCCAGTTGTGCCCATGCATTAGCGGCTGCGCTCCTGTTAGCAGTACAGAGACATCCGACTGCGCCGCATGGCCTCGCTGATCAGATACGCCGGACTGACCTCCGGCTCCTCGGTCATGACCACGATATTCTGCCATTCTCCGCACTGATTAGACTTCTTGATCGTATCGACGACACAGAGTGCGTACAGACAGTCCTCGAAAGTCGCAGCCATCGTGAGCGGCCGTCCATCCCACGTGCGCCGGTCGTCCTGATCCTGAAACGCCTGTCGGTAGACACATGAATTAATTAATTAATTAATTAATTAAGTGAAAATGAACAAACATGATAACGATATTGTGATCACGTCTGTATGTATTCATTATGAATTATGTAAATTTTTAGAGTGCTTTTTAAGAATATCCAGACTGTATTTGCGGTGGCTCGAAGACTTAATTGGTAACATTTTCGCTTGTTATTGTTATATGCTGAAACATTTACTTGTGAGTATTTATATAGCTATTATACATTAAAACACGGCTGTTTGGAATACTCGCTTCTTATTGGTCGGTTGTGACATTCTAAGATATGTTATTCCCCAATTAGCTGTTTTCGTTTGTGTCAGCTTTGTGATTTGACTATTTGGCGCCATCTAGTGTCTGAATAATGAGCAGGTTTTTGTATACTCCATCAGCTGTTTTAGTTTCTGTCAGCTTTGTGTTTTGTCTGTTTGGTGCCCTCTTGTGTCTGAAAAATGCAGAGGTTAGTGTATACTCCATCAGCTGTTTCTGTCAGCTTTGTTTTTGAGTGTTTGGCGCCATCTTGTGTCTGAATAATGCACAGGTTAGTGTATACTCCATCAGCTGTTTTCATCTGTCAGCTTTGTGTTTTTGACTGTGTGTCTCCATCTAGTGTCTGAATAATGCGCAGGTTAGTGTATACTCCATCAGCTATTTTAGTTTCTGTCAGCTTTGTGTTTTTGTCTGTTTGGCACCATCTTGTGTCTGAATAATGCTCAGGTTAGTGTATACTCCATCAGCTGTTTCTGTCAGCTTTGTGTCTTTGACTGTTTGTCTCCATCTAGTGTCTGAATAATGCGCAGGTTAGTGTATACTCCATCAGCTGTTTCTGTCAGCTTTGTGTTTTTGACTGTTTGTCTCCATCTTGTCTCTGAATAATGCTCAGGTTAGTGTATACTCCATCAGCTATTTCGTTTCTGTCAGCTTTGTGTTTTTGACTGTTTGGTGCCATCTTGTGTCTTAATAATACACAGGTTAGTGTATACTCCATCAGATAATTAAATGATTAAATTAGATATTAAATCTGATTACTGCGCGTTAGAGTAGGCTTTGTGTGTCAGAAAGGCAAGTTATTAAACTATACCTGTCAACATTGGAATATAAAAATGCGGGAAACACCCTCAACAATCATTACAAATTCGGGGAGGAAATTTGATTCAAATGATAGAATACATAACAAACATTAGAAAATAAAATAATAAAATAAAAGGTTTAGCCTATTAAAATCAGTTTACTAATCACATTGGTGTTCTCGTATGCATCAAAGGGTTAAAAGTGTGTTCGTTCTTTTACTTTTATTATTCAGCGATTCCTCAGAGTACCACTAGAAGGAAACTTGCATACTACTAGTGGTACACGTACCACAGTTTAAGAACCACTGCTCTACGTTTACCATCTATGACGACCTTCCTTGCTGAGAACTTCCTGGCTTATACCTGTTAAAATAAACTTGTTTTGCAGCTTAGATCAATATCGCCATATTACTGTATATCATGATAAAAGCTTCTGAACAAGTAAATGTTGATATGGTCATAAACCCACCTGTCGGACAGCCTGAACCATGCAGATTGTACCCATGAGATATGGAGACGGGATATCCCGAAATGCCTTATCAGGTAAAGACGCGTTCCCGATAACAGTTTTATCTTTCAATAGTAGCTCCTGTCCACATTCTCCGTCGTTTTTTTGCCCGTATAAATCCGTCCCGCAAACTTTTAACCTTCCGGCAGTTCCGACGACCACGACCTCCTGGCGAAATTCGCCAGGGACGTTAAAATTGAGCGTCACCGTGCAGCAAGCACCTCCTTCTAACACCATCTGAAATGTGCAAAAGTCGTCACTGGTGATTTGTCGAATCCCTCGAATGTGGTCGGTCTGCTTGACGAATGTTTTGAGGAATCCGTGCACTTTCGCAGCGCGTCTCCCTGTCAGAAAAGTGAGTAAATCAATGATGTAGCTGCCGACCGAATGCAGTCCACCGCCGCCCATCAGGTCGTCGCAGCTCCAGTTGTATTTCTTTCCCAAAAGGCTGCCGCTGTGAACTTGCGCCTCGCAGACCATGAGTTCGCCAATATAACCCTCCTCCAGCAGCTCCTTCATGCGCACAAACGCCGGCAGGAATCGTAATACGTTTCCCATGATGCTCAGCAGTTTGGGGTAGTACTGCGCCGCTGACATCATGCGGAAGGCGTCCAGCGGTGTCGCCGTTCGGTCGCAGATTACATTCTTGCCGATTCCTGAAAAAATATAAATGAGAGGGTTAGACGAGTGCAGAGGATGTCAAAATAAAAGTCATCTAAAACACTTTATTTTTTAATACATAATTTGTTCATTGTTTTGTTTATTTAAAGCTATCAAGATGAAAGTACGATGACACATAGTAACTCATTTTAAGGTGAACTACGCCTTTAAAGAGCTGCATTTAATGTAGAGATGCGCAGATGGCGGTTATATCCGCAGGTCGGGAAATAAAATAATACATTATGATTAATTGCGGGTGGATAAGTTAAAATATTAATGTTTTTTGCGTTGTATTTTTTTAAACACATTCTGTAAAATATGAACGTGTTTTTAATACAATTTTCATCAGGCAAACAGGACCTTATTTGCAGACTAACTTGAAAAAAAAAAGCACGTGGTGGAGGCCCATTTTTTAAAGCAGAAGAGGCGAAAGAGTCCCGAGAGAAACTTAAAAATGGAGAATTAAAAACAAAACAAAAGGAAGGTAAGAAAAGTGGCATGTGGGAACGTTTTGGCGAAGGTTACAGAGAATGAATTTTGTGCTGGGTATGTAACACGCAACAGCTGTGAAGCACGCCGGTACCTCAAATATGAAACATCATGTGTGTGGTAAATCGAAATGCAGGTCAAGTCATAGTCAGACAAGCACTTTAAATTCTTACATTCGTAAGGACAGCAAATAAAACCACTGGAAGTTAAGTCCAGTCTTGTGGATGCTTGTGTGGAGCTGTGCTGCTTTGATATACAATATATGCCCCCCTTCCATGTTGTCTCTGGCAAGGGAGCTCACTGAATACTGAATAGCTCACTGAATTAGCTCACTGAATCTGCTGTTATTAACAAACAATCCTTGCTGACCTATCATCATGCTTAATACAAAGAATTAAAATTATATCCTATGTCCTATAAAATGCTGACGGATGCTGATATATATATATATATCAGATAAAATTATATGTGTGGGCAGGCGGCAGGTTGATGATTAGTATGAAACCGCAGATTCGGGTGAGATTTTAGCTGATCCGTGCATTTCTAATTTCTAATTTACAGGTCTATTTTTATTGCAGTTCCTTTAAATCTCACTAGATAGAAACATTTCCCAAAAATACATTCTTAAAAGACCTCCAAAAGAAAAGGATTTTAGTATTTAAACGTTTTTAAATTTTGATTTACTTATTATTTATATTGTAAAAGAAGGCAAAATAAAAGATCACATGAAGTTAATTAAGTTAGACGTTTAAATGAAAAAGAAGATACTGTAAGAAATTATTATTCAACGTGGAAGATGGTTTATGGTGTATGGTTAACTTGAGTATATTGTTTAATCTTTAAAACCCTTGTTCAATGTGCTGCTTGTCTTTTTTTTCTAAGTCAAAATAATTTTGAAGTAAACCTAAAAGTTATCTCATTCAGTTTAAAGGAGGAAAATATTTTATTTGTAGTGATGACACAATAATAAAGAGCTGCATTTACAGGTTTCCGTTCACTGCAGTACCTCTAAATCTCAGCAGATGGCAACCTTTCCTAAACA
This sequence comes from Danio albolineatus, assembly GCA_903798035.1. Lineage (NCBI taxonomy): Eukaryota > Metazoa > Chordata > Actinopteri > Cypriniformes > Danionidae > Danio > Danio albolineatus. The sequence continues at coordinate 2,503,755 of CAIGQQ010030348.1, read as the reverse complement.
TAAATATTAAGATTTCCATACAAAAAGTCTTGATTTATTATTGTTTATTATTATTATTGTAGAGAATGCCAAAACAAAGTCACTTGAAGGAAATAAAATTTATTTCTGCACAAAGACATTAAAATTAAATATGCTGCAAAACATTTTTTTAAAATAATGTATATTACTAGAGTTCACCTTCAAAATAGCCCGTATAGCCTGTAATTCCCAGCAGATGGCAACCTTTCCCAAATATAAATTCTAATAATGCTTCCTTTTAATAAAATGAAAAATTATAATACTAAAATAAACAAATATTCTTTATAATGTTATCAAGTGTTTAGATCTTATTTTAGATATTATCTGATATATTCACATTTATTTTTTAACTTTAGACTTATCATCTCCAGTTGGTAAATGATTGTTTTTTTTTAAATAAAACAGTGAAACAATATTGTGTTAAATATTTTTATGATTTCAGCGGATTGTTCTTTATGTTAATATAGTTTAATATATGTTCACGTTCTTGTGCGCATTATTTTAATATGTTAACCAATCAGATCTGACACAGCACACCGGGCAATTACAGCTAAGCTGAGCGGGAGAAAGATGTTAACCAATCAGAGCTCACTCCACACACGACGAAGTTGAGCGGGAGAAGCGAACAGGTGGTTTTGATTTACATTAGTTTTTATTTTTTGTTCTGATTGGAATTGAGGTTAGTTCATCTTTATTTCTTCATGTTGTCTGTTTTTAACACAGTTTATTACAGTTTTGTTGATCCAGCAGTGAGTGCTGCTGTGTACAGTATGTGTTTAACTAGAGCTGAGGTTAGTTCATCTTCAGTTATTTTATATTGTCTGTTTTAAAGACAGTTTTACTGCAGTTTTATTTATTAATCTTAATACTGTGTTATTTCATTGTGAAATGTTTTGTTCTGCACTTCTTGTGCACTGAATGCATGTAGAATGTGTGTATGTAGCGCGTTTGAAGAAGCAAAAACAGCTGCCAAAATCACAAATAAAATCACAAATTGCAATATTCGTTCCAAAAAAATAAAATGATTAAAAAATAAAAAAATCGCAATATGATTATTTTGTCCATATTGCACAGCCCTAGTCAGTACACTGCTTCAGTCTTTCACTTTCACGCTTGACTCAGTAATGTTAGCGTAACCTCAGATACTCTTGGTTATGCACCTTTTTTACCAACCAAGTTTGTGGAAGCCGTTATAACGACACAGATCACTCTGACTATTCATGTTCATTGTGATGTTTTACATTAGACATCGTAGCATGCCAAATTAGCAGACATCGTCCAACCCTAATAGATAGATAGATAGATATATAGATGGATAGATAGATGTAAATAAAAACACCTTTCACACATGCATTGCACTCAACCACAACACCAAAAGTCCGCCAAAGCGTGATGTAATATTACATCATCATCATCATTAATAAAAAATGCATGAGATAACATGACCGTGTCCAGCACAGAAACATTAATAAGTCCAATGAAACAGAACATTTTCCTGAGACTTTCTGCACTAGCGAGCAGGCTAATCTCCCATTAGCTCTCGAAGGCAAAACCAGAGTCAGAAAATTAATCCAGCTGACCCATTTCTACAAACACAGAGAGAGAGAGAGAGAGAGAGAGAGAGAGAGAGAGAGAGAGAGAGA
>CAIGQQ010030348.1:2476408-2492094 GCA_903798035.1 Danio albolineatus | reverse complement strand
TCGGTGCGGCCGTCAGAGACGGAGGGGAGAAGTCTCACTTCTCCACAAGGTCAAAGCAGCAGAACTTTGGACTGAATCTTGAAGTTAAGTTGCAATATTCCTTTGTGCTTTCTGATTTTAATCAGTTTCCAGGTTTTTGTAAAAGAACAACAGAATGTTGACATTTATCCCCTTTAGCGGATTACTTTTACAATAACTCCAGATTATACTTCGTTTACGTTCAGTCATGATGTTGACAGCTCCGCTCTCGAGTTTTACAACCTGCGCTGAGTGTGTGTGTGTGTGGTGTCTGTACCACTGTGCCATGAGATAATGCTGACCTATCAGTGAAGATACAGCAGAAGAATTTTATAGTTCCATTTCGTGTTCCTATTTAAGTAGATATTTATATAATATGCGGCGCTATAATTATTGAGATATTCTAAAATCTCTGATCACTCAGTAAGAAAACCCACTAGAAAAGATCAATACTTTTACTTAAGGATCGATCCTTTAGATACATTCTCAGTATCGAAAATATCGATACTTCATTATCGATCCGCCCATCCCTTATTAGGGCTGTGCAATATGGAAAAAAATATCATATTGCGATTTTTTTAAATGAATACTGCGATTGCGATTTTATTTGCGATTTTGGCAGCTGTTTTTGCTTTTTCAAACGCGCTACATACACACATTCTAAATGTGTTCAGTGCAGAAGAAGTGCATAACAAAACATTTCACAATGAAATAACAGAGTATTGAGTTTAATAAATAAAACTGTAGTAAAATTGTCCTTAAAACAGACAACATAAAATAAATGAAGATGAACTAACCTCAGCTCTAGTTAAACACATACTGTACACCAGGGCTATTCAATTGGCAGCCCGCGGGCCAAACCCAGACCATTTTTTCTGGCCCTCCAATTAGTTTGAACAAGACATCAGAAATAAATTTAGTTCATTCGAAAAACAGCCGCTATAGTCCTGAAGTGACGTGTCTGTTCAATACAGCATGAGCTGCAGTGGAAGCCTTCGCAGAGCGTGAGTCACCTGACATTACGCGAGTGGAGCTGGCAGCCGAAAACATTTGGATATGTTTGTAAAAAAAGCCTTTTGTACAATGCACTGATATTGTTGTTAGGGATGCAACGATTCGCCGATTTCACTGCGCTTTTATTCGTCACGGTTAATTATTCGTAAAGGCTTCTCAATTGCGCGTTTCTGTTGCACAGAACGAAACTGCTGCAATTAAACAGTTATGCCACCTGTGCGCTAGTTTAAAGTTCCGAGCTTGTACGCCGATGCCAATGCAAGCACACTGGATTAACTATAGCGGCGGGCCGTTCCACTATCATGTCCTTTCGGCGCGCATGTTTGTTATTTCTTGAATACGCCAATGTGTGTGCGCAAGCGGACCAACGCGCTCGCGGCTATCCGGGCGCACGCATTAGAAAACATTGCGGTGAGTTTGTGCGTGGCTTTCAGTGCAATGTAAAAAAAAGATATGTTAGACGAATTATTATTAAAATTATTATGTATGTACACTCTCAGAAATAAAGGTACAGGAGCTGTCACTGGGGCAGTACCTTTTAAAAGGTTCATGTACCCAAAGAGTCCACAGTGGAACCTCACAGGTGCATATTCGTACACAAATGTGCCTAAAAAGTACCTTTGAGGTACCATTATAGACCATTCAGATGCAAATATGTACCTTTTGAAAAGGTACTGCCCCAGTGACAGCTCCTGTACCTTTATTTCTGAGAGTGTATGAAAGCAGATGATAACAACAGTTCATCTAAATAATTAGGCCTACCTAAAATAAAGCTTAAATTTACATTAGACATGATCACCGTGAAACATAATTATTCATCAGACTATAATCGTACAACCAAAATCTATAATTGCTGCATCCATAATTGTTATGCAGTTCAAAACACATGAATGTGTCTAAATGTAGAGGAAGCCTAAACAATGCACTGCTTTTGTTGTGCTTTGAAATAAAACATTTTAAGGTTTGTTAAAAAAGCCACAATGTAAAATGCAGTGATATTATGTAGTTTCAAAATACAACAGACATACATTTTAATGTAGAAAAAGCCAACGTGGGTGTCTTAAGGAGCAAAAATGCAACATATGTAGTTGCGTCCTCACTCATATTGCAAGTCATACCTCTCCGGCCCCTCGTTTGGGATGCTCTTCATGAACCGGCCCCCATGACAAACTAATTGAATAGCCCTGCTGTACACAGTAGTACTGACTGCTTGATCAACAAAACTATAATAAATTGTGTTAAAAACAGACAACATGAAGAAATAAAGATAAACTAACCTCAATTCCAGTCAGAACAATAAATAAAAACTAACTAAAATCTAAACCACCTATTCGGTTCTCCCGTTCAACTTCGTCGTGCGCTGAGTGAGCTCTGATTGGTTAACATCTTTCTCCCGCTCAGCTTAGCTGTAATTGCCAGGTGTGCTGCGTCAGCTCTGATTGGTTAACATGTTTAAATCATGTGCACAAGAACGTAAACAAAAATCGAAATAATTCAATAGATAAAACTGCAGCCTTACACGGTTTAGAAATTGCATGTGCTTAAATCACAATTTGGCACCACGGTGGCCGAGTGGTTAGCACGTTCGCCTCACAGCAAGAAGGTCGCTGGTTCGATCCCCGGCTAGGCCAGTTGGCATTTCTGTGTGGAGTTTGCATGTTCTCCCCGTGGTTGCGTGGGTTTCCTCCGGGTGCTCCGGTTTCCCCCATAGTCCAAAGACATGCGGTACAGGTGAATTGGGTAAGCTAAATTGTCCATAGTGTATGAGTGTGAATGAGAATGTATGAATGTGTTTCCCAGATATGGGTTGTGGCTGGAAGGGCATCCGCTGCGTAAAACAAATGCTGGATAAGTTGGCGGTTCATTCCGCTGTGGCGACCCCGGATTAATAAAGGGACTAAGCCGAAAATGAATGAATGAATGAATAAATCACAATTTTTTTGCAATTGCGATTAATTGCATAGCCCTAGTTTCTATGTATAAATAAAACAAATGTTATCATAATAAATAGATCCTAAAAAAGCTTCACAAGACACCAGCAGTTTATTGATACTAACCATCCAGAAGTCTAAACTGGTGTACAGTTATACATGTTTGTCAGAGACTGTGTGTGCCACCGAGTCTGGAGAAATGCTGAGCAGAAACAGCAGTGAGCGCAGAGAAAGAAGAGAAAACACACACGGACAAACAGGAGTTTCTGCTGCACGTCCATTAGCATTAGCATGAGAAAGCGGCGTGATGGATGAGTCTGAAACCACAGCAACAAACACACTGAAACAGCCTCTGCTCTTTCCTCTGGTCTTTACTTGGGTCTTTACTCTAGTTTTGTCTCAGTGGTTAGCACTGTGGCCTCACAGCAAGAAGGTCGCTGGTTTGATTCCCAGCTGGGTCAGTTGGCATTTCTGTGTGGAGTTTGCATGTTCTCCCTGTGTTGGTGTGGGTTTCCTCCGGGTGCTCCGGTTTCGCCCACAATCCAAACACATGTGCTAATAATAAACTAAATTGGCCATAGTTTATGTGTGTGAATGAGCGTATATGGGTGTTTCCCAGTACTGGGTTGCTGCTGGAAGGGCATCAGCTATGTAAAACATAAGTTGGCGGTTCATTCCGCTGTGAACAAATGAATAAATAAACAAACCCAAAGAAAAATGAATGAATTAACGAAGCATTGGTGAACAGAGGAGACCTATAATTCATATGAGAATGTCTATCTACATGCTAAAGACCACCTATATGCAAAAATCCCAGTCAGGCTTTTATAAAATCCAAATACAGAGAATAATCTCATCAAAACATTCATCTGTATTACTGATGCATCTCCATGAAGGCAAACAAAAGGCCTGCTGTGTGTTGTAGAGTCTCTGAGGGCCAGTAAAACCACATGCTATAAAAAACACACACACTCAAGTGCATAAAACAGCACACACATACAGCAATAAGTGCTCTCTGCATTCATAAATCACCGCACACACACATAAACGTTATTCTGCATGCTGCTGAATTTGCCTTAATTAGCCGTCAGTCTCTAATTAATCGACACACATGCACACACACACACACACATTGTTGTTGTGTGCTGTTCTGGAGATAATAACGTCTCTCGGCGGTCTGTGAGCTGACTCTCTTGTCATCATGTTGACGTTTTGCTCTATTGTGTGTATGTGTGTGTGTGAATTCCTGCTCATTGTGATTTTCTGGGGTCGAACGCCTGGAGCGAATACAGCGAGAAGGAAAACGCCGGGTCCCCGGGCTTAAGAGGAGATCCTGTTCAGGACACGCTTCGTCACCCTGGACGTTACTCGTGATTCACATACACACAAATGTAGTGTGTGTGTGTGATTATGATCGAATAAATGCATGTGGAATATATTATGAAAAAAATGTAATAAAATAATATATATGTATATAGAGTTTTATATGTAAATATTATTTAATACCTATATTTAAAATAAATAAACAAATAAAATATATGATTTATATGGATATAAAAATGAAATGTACATAAAAAACGCATTCACATTTATATAATACAAATGAAACATACATTAAAAAGTATATAATTATGCATACACATTTATCTACTTTTATAATATATATAAAGTGGGAGTCATATCTGCATTAACGAAAATGAAATTATGATAAATATTTGTAATAAATCAATTTAAAAAATGTAAATAAATAAATGCAAATAAATTATATTTAAAATATATCCAAAAAAATCTGAAGATTAAAAAAAATATTTATGTAGTTTAAAGTCTGATGGTTGAAAAAATATAATACACATTTTGATCATGAATTATTATAAATATTATTTTTACTTATATTTTATTAATATTTATAATAAACAATATATAAATAATATTATAATTAAATATTAATAATAATATTATAATGTAATCTATTATAAATAAATGTTAATAATAATATTATAATTTAATCTAAACAATAATAATAATAATAATAATAATAATAATAATAATAATAAACAAATAATTAACTTTAAAAATACAATATACATATTATGTATTTAAACATATTTAGAATCTGAGTTTATAGTTCACACTGCTGTCATGTTGAATCCTGTGTATTTGAGCCGTAGAGTATAAACACACCAGTCAGTCATCGTGACCAATCATAATCTCATTTCTGATATGATGACACAGCAGGAGCTATGAATATCTGCTGATCCTGCTGCTGAGATGTGTCAACACATGCAATAATAATTACATTATTTGTCTGATTCATCAATCCAGCTCCAGAAACACTGAACAGTCTTCAGCTGTACTGCATCTAAACTGCTTTTAAGTAAAGTGAAGTGAAGCAGTGCATTGATACTCACTGCTACAGTCACTTTCAGTACATGACACTTACTGCTTGCACAAAAAACAGAAGCATTTTTCTTCAGGTATTTACAGCAAGATAGTTTAATAGTTACATGAAAATATACAAAAATAATTATAATTCTAATATTTTCTGATATAACTCTAATATTTTACTATAATATTGATTTATATTGTTTGCTATTTATTTCAATTATTTGTGAAATATCTTTAATCTTTTATAATATAATATAATATAATATAATATAATATAATATAATATAATATAATATAATATAATATAATAATTCATTTATATTAACATAAAAATATTGAATAACTCCATATTTCTTGTTTCTATGGTAGGTCCAGCAGGTTTGGACTGATGTGAGGGTCATTTACTGATAACAGTGTTTTCATATACAAACGAACCATCATTTGACTATCAGGGCTGTTTTCTCTGTATGCAAAGCCTCCTGTTTGCTCAGTCCGTCTGAAATGACCTTTTATCAGAGCACGAGGGGTCAAAGGTCATTGCGTTTGACTGGCAGCTCAGTTACAGTTCACTCTCTTTGTGTTCTTTCTCTCTTCAGTGTTCAGCTTCTGCTCTGGAGAAATCACTAAACTGTTCTAAATTAAGGTAAACTAAATGAAGTTGTATACATCAGTAAAACACTCAGACATGACTGAACAGAACTGAACTAAACCGACTAAACCAGACTGTACTGGACTAGACTAAACTGAACAGGACTCAAGTGGACTGGACTGAACTAAACTGAACCAACTGAGCAGGACTGCACTTGACTGAACTGATCGGCAGTGAACTGAACTGACTGAACTGGGCTAGACTAAACTGAACTGGACATGACTGAACTAAACTGAATAAAAAAACTGAACAAGACTGGAATGGAATGGACTGGTCTAAACTGAACCAAACCGAACTGATCTGAAGTGAGCTGAACTGGACTAGACTAAACTGAACCAAACTGAACCAAACCGAACTGATCTGAAGTGAGCTGAACTGGACTAGACTAAACTGAACCAAACTGAAGCAGACTGAGCTGACCTAAACAGAACCGAACTGAACTAAACAGAACCAACTGATCTAAACAGAGCTAAATTGAACTGACTGATCTGGACTAGACTAAACTGAATTGAGCTGAACCAACAGAACTTGACTGGACTAAACTGAACCAAACTGAATTGACTGAACGGGACCGATCTGAATGGCCTGAACTGAACTGAACTGAAGTAAACTGAACTGAACTGGACTGGACTAAATTGAACTGAACTGTACTGTACTGACCTGAACTCAACCAAAACTGAACTAAACTGCATTACTGTAATCTAAAACAAACCGATCCGACTGAACTGGACTGAAACAAATCAATAAACTGGACTGTACTGACCTGAACTGAACCAAACTAAAAATAAATGAACTGAACTGAAGTAAACTAAATCGAACTGATCCAACTAAACTGGACTGGAATAAACTGAACTGAACTGAACTGACCTTAACTGGACTGGACTGAACCAAGCTAAACTAAATTGAACTAAATTGAACCGAACAAACCTGACCTGAACTGAACCAAACTGGACTGGACTGAACTGATCAGGCTTTTCTGGATAAAGCAGAAAGAGTCCCTTTTTCACTATGGGTCAAAAATAACTGATGTTTTGACACAAAACCAGACGGTGTGTCTGGAAAGTTTGGACAAACGTGACATGTGACATTTCATTCAGACACTGCATACAGCTATGGATAGTATACGGTTTAGACCAGTTTATTTCTGTACGCTGTGAACAGTGTGCAACTCATTATTTAATTAGAAATGGCAAACATTAACATGTTATTACAGAAACTGAAGCAGAAAACGCAACATAAATCTATATTTATTTCTGTAAATGGTTGTAATGAATATGTAAATGCATGTAAATCAGGTCATGTGACAAACAGTATTGTATTTGTGAGATGTTTGTATGTTTAGAATGAAGCAACACTTTATTAATTATTTAAAATTAAGTATAATTCTGTATTATATTCAAAATATTTTTAATAAATTAGCAATATATATATATACATACATACGTATGTGTGTGTGTGTGTGTGTGTGTGTGTTTAATATATAAATATTTATAAGGAAAAGATAAATATACATATATTTTTTTAAAATACCAATAATTATAAGCTTTATTTATTTAATATTCCTTTTTAACCAATGATTTTTTAACAAATCACTTTATTGGACAATAAATCATTAAAATTGCATACCTATTTCTTGCATAACTTCAATAAAAGTTAATAAATAAATAAATAAAAACATTTTAGTATAATCTGAATAAAAATTTAACAAACAAACAAACAAATAAATAAATAAATTATTTTGGTATAATCTGAACAAAAATGCAATAACTAACTAACTAACTAACTAACTAACTAATTAACTAACTAACTAAATAAATAAATAAAAACATTTTGTATAATCTGAACAAAAATGCAGTAACTATCTAACTAACTAACTAACTGACTAAATAAATAAATAAAAACATTTTATGTAATCCAAACAAAACTGTAACAAATAATAAATAAATAAAATTAATAAATTAATTAAAAACATTTTGGTATAATCTGAACAAAAATGTAATAACTAACTAACTAACTAAATAACTAACTAAATAAATAAAAACCATTGTGTATAATCTGAACAAAAATGCAATAACTAACTAACTAACTAACTAACTAATTTTTTTAATTTTTTTAAATTAATTAATTAAAAACATTTTGGTATAATATGAACAAAAATGCAATGACTAAGTAAATAAATAAATAAGGAAATAAAATAAATTAATTAATAAATTAATTAATTAAAACATTTTAGAATCATCTGAACAAAAATCCAACAAATAATAAAAAAACATTTTGGTATAATCCGAACAAAAATGCAACAATAACTAACTAACTAACTAACTAACTAACTAACTAAATAAATAAATAAAAAAACATTTAGTATAATCTGAAAACAAATGCAATAAATAAATAAATAATTTTAAAAAAAGTATTAATTAATTTAAAACATTTTGATATCATCTGAACAAAATTGCAACAAATAAATAAATACATTTTAGTATAATCTAAACAAAAATGTAATAAATAAATGAATAAATTAATTAATTACTTAAAAACATTTTGGTATAATCTGAACAAAAATGCAACAAATAAATAAATAAATAAAATAAATAAATAAATAATTAAACAAATAAACAGATAAATAAATAAAAACATTTTAGTATAATCTGAACAAAAATGTAATAAATAAATCAATAAATTAATTAATTACTTAAAAACATTTTAGTATAATCTGCACAAAAAGGCAATAAATAACTAAATAAAAATAACTTTTACATTTTGCATAGTTTCAATAAAAAACAGTGACAAATAAATAAAAACCTCTTTTGCATAAATATCTAGTTAGCTAATTTCCCCATGGTTGGCGTAAGCTCCATATAAGGTCGTGCGGTGAACAGGAAGGATGTTATCAGACGTTGTGTCACGAATGAGCTTTGACCATCTTTGCCTTATTCAGACAATAAGAGCACACGCTAACGGTCCTGCTTTTCACATTAGCGCCGCAAACACTTCCTGTTCCTCATTTCCTGTGACATCATCACAGCGCGTCTCTGAGAGATCTGAAGGTGTGGTGAGTCCAGCACAAGCAGACATTAAGCAGGATGAAGAGAGCAAACCACAGGAAGCAGAGAGCATTTATACCGCAGTAAAACACTTCACACGTAATGCTGCGTTTCAGCGTTAATGAGGTTTATGCTGACACTGGGTTTTCAGTGTCACTGAGAAACTCCTGTTCATTGGTAAAGCGCCGGGTTACACAAAATTGATCAATATTATCCCAACGCAAACATATTTTCACTTTATTGTTTTGACAAATTTAAGTGGATTGAACATAAAACAATTAAGTTGCTCCAAAAAATCTCAAGAATTGTGTTGATTCAGCTTATTTTAACTGAGTAGTTTGAACAAGCAGCAAGTAGAAGTTTTTGAGTGTTGTTTCTAACTTATATATTGAATTATGTTGTTTATTTTAAGATTTTATATTTGTTTTATTTATTTATTTAGCAATTTTGTTCTCATATTTCTTGCTGGTTAAAAAAGTTAAATTTTTACGTTTTAATTTTAGTTAATTTTTAGTAAATTAAATGAAAACCTGCTTAGAAACAAGCTGAAATTTACATTAAATAACTGCATCAAGTCCAACAACAAATTTGTAATTAATTCTGAATAAATATTTAGAAAAGAAACTGCATTATTTAAAAAAATGTAAACTAAAATAATAAATGTAAATGTAAAACATATATGATTTTAGTTTATGTCTTGCTGTATTCTTTATATTTATTCATCTTATTTATTTATTTATTTAATATTTTGATTTATTATTATTCGCAACAGAGGAATGAACCGCCAACTTATCCAGCATATGTTTTATGCAGCGGATGCCCTTTCAGCCACAACCCATCTTTGGGAAACACCCATACACTACGGACAATTTATGTTACCCAATTCCCATATACCGCATGTGTTTGGATATGTGGGGGAAACCGGAGCACCCGGAAGAAACCCACGCAACCACAGGGAGAACATGTAAACTCCACACAGAAATGCCAACTGACCCAGCCGAGGCTCAAATCAGCGACCTTCTTGTGTGAGGCGATCATGCTACCCACTATGCCACCGTGGCGGCCATTTTCCCGTTTTAATTTTAGTTAATTTTTAGTAAATTAAATGAACCTAAATGAAAACCTGCTTAGAAACAAGCTGAAATTTACATTAAATAACTGCATCAAGTCCAACAACAAATTTGTAATTAATTCTGAATAAATATTTAGAAAAGAAACATTTTTTCAAGCAAAAAAAGAAGCATTATTTAAAAAAATGTAAACTAAAATAATAAATGTAAATGTAAAACATATGATTTTAGTTTATGTCTTGCTGTATTCTTTATATTTATTCATCTTATTTATTTATTTAATATTTTTATTTATTATTATTCGCCATAGCGGAATGAACTGCCAACTTATCCAGCATATGTTTTTTGCAGCGAACGCCCTTCCAGCTGCAACCCATTTCTGGGAAACATCCACACACACTCATTCACACACATACACTACGGACAATTTAGCTTACCCAATTCCCCTATAGCGGATGTGTTTGGACTGTGGGGGAAACCGGAGCACCAGTAGGAAATCTTCGGCAACATGGGGGGAACATGCAAACTCCAGAAATGCCAACTCCCCCAGCCGAGGCTCGAACCAGCGACCTTCTTGCTGTGAGGCCACAGTACTAACCACTGCGCCACCCACTTTTTTGTATAGTTTTATTTTTATGCATGTGTTTGCGTTACATAAACATAATATATATATATATATATATATATAATACACACACATATATTATGTCAAAACAAACATTTATTTAGGATGTGATTAATCACGATTAACCTTCGCCCAGCACTAATTTAGTTCTTAACGAATTTCTTTTATTCTATTTTTTAAGCTCACACACACACACACACACACACACACACACGCACACACACGCACACACACTGAGGCTCAGGAATGCTCAGTTGTCAGGCGTCTGAAAGCGATTCATCTGAGTGAACAAAGAGAATTTCACAGCACTCGGCGCGGGTTTCTCTCCAGCAGACATTAGCATGTCAATAGTCGTCCAGGAGGCTTAAAGCCGAGATCCTGAAACAAGCGCACACATTCAGAGGAATCATGGGAACGAGAGCACATCTCTCTCACACACACACACACACACACTGCATGAAGAAGGTGATGAAGGACATCAAGCCAGAAACTGCACCAACATCAACATCCTTCACTCCAAATACAACCATAATGACACCAAACTCAACCAAAGCAGACATCCGCTGTAGGAAACACTCTGAAGGAGATACTCTGAAGAATGCTGGAAGACACAGCCATACTATGGAAGTCAATGGCTGTTTCTTCCACAACAGAAACTCTTTTTTGTGTTCAACTGGAGAAAGAAACTCAAACAGGTTTAGAACAAGTGGAGGATGAGTAAATGATCACAGAATTAGCATTATGTAAACTATACTTTTAAGTTAGCATTGAAGATTACATTTGAATTGAAAAGTAGAGCAACTTCCTGGAAAGCTGAATTGCTCTCATCCATCCACTCTAACAGGACAGACAGGATCGCAGAAACCTGAACAGCGTCACGTGCACTGTCAATCATGCTGCTGTTAATGAGTTTAAATACATTTCTGTCACTCCACCTGAACTCATCTACAGTACACACTGGGGTTTCCCTGTTACAGCGTTAATATTGCAGTATCGTGGGTTTCCTCCAGGTGATTCGGTTTCCCCCACAGTTCAAAGAAAGATATAGGGGGGGCGCTATAGGGGAATTGGCTAAGCTATATTATCCGTAGTGTATGTGTGTAAATGAGAGTGTATGGGTGTTTCTCAGTGATGGGTTGCAGCTGGGAAGGGCATTTGCTGCATAAAAGTTGATTCCGCTGTGGCAACCCCTGGTCAACAAAGGGACTAAACCGAAAAGAAAATGAATGAATGAATGAATGAATGAATGAACACACTCAATTCAGAACACATGAGATTTGTGGAGGCCCTGCAGAGTTGAACCATAACAGAGTGAATTTTTATCTTATCTCTTAAACCTATATTTAAGGAGTTTAAAGCATTTTGACCAAAAAAAACTGCATTTTTAACTTTTTATGAATGATTTATGCAATGAAAACCATGTGTAATTTTAGATAAGATATTTCATTTTCTGTACCTGAATACTGTTAAACTCTCCAGAAAACCATAAAGCGCTGTTTATTTCATCTTGTTTCAAAAACGGATTAATGAATATATATATATATATTAATAAATGTATAATATAATTTATATTCTATGTAATTTATTATATCTTAATATGTAATGCATAAAAATAGAACAACTTAATCATTCTAAATGAATTAATTCTTTTCAAAAAAAGCTATTGAGGCGGCGCAATGGCTTAGTGGTTAGCACTGTGGCCTCACAGCAAGGTTTGTTGGTTCGAGTCCCAACATTTCTGTGTGGAGTTTGCATGTTCTCCCCGTGTTGGCGTGGGATTCCTCCGGGTAAATTGGGTAAACAAAATTGGCCGTAGAGTATGAGTGTATGAGTGCTAGAGTGTGTGGATGTTTCCCAGTGTTGGGTTGCAGCTGGAAGGGTATCCGCTGAGTAAAACAAATGCTGAATATGTTGGCGGTTCATTCCGCTGTGGCGACTCCAGATTAATAAAAGGACTAAACCGAAAAGAAAATGAATGAATGAATGAACACACTCAATTCAGAACACATGAGATTTGTGGAGCCCCTGCAGACTTTAACCATAATAGAGTTAATTTTTATCTTATCTCTTAAACCTATATTTAAGGAGTTTAAAGCATTTTGACCAAAAAAAAAAACTGCATTTGTAACTTTTTTGAATGATTTATACAACGAAAAACATGTGTACTTTTAGATAAGATATTTTAGTTTCTGTACCTGAATACTTTTAGACTCTCCAGAAAAACATAAAGCGCTGTTTATTTCATCTTGTTTCAAAGAAAATGAACGGATGAATGAATATATATATAAATTAATAAATGTATAATATAATTTTAATTCTATGTAATTTATTATATCTTAATATGTAATGCATAAAAATAGAACAACTTAATCATTCTAAATGAATGAATTCTTTTCAAATAAAGCTATTGAGGCGGCGCAATGGCTTAGTGGTTAGCACTGTGGCCTCACAGCAAGGTTTGTTGGTTCGAGTCCCGGCTGGGTCAGTGTAGGCGTGGGATTCCTCCGGTTAATATGGGTAAACAAAATTGTCCGTAGTGTATGAGTGCGAGAGTGTATGGATGTTTCCCAGTGATGGGTTGCAGCTGGAAGGGCATCCGCTGAGTAAAACATATGCTGGATAAGTTGGCGGTTCATTCCGCTGTGGCGACTCCAGATTAATAAAAGGACTAAGCCGAAAAGAAAATGAATGAATGAATGAATAAAGTTGTTGAAGATAAACTAAATATGGTAATGTCAGATTTTTCCAGTAGCATGCAGCCCTAATACAAACACTCATCCAGCTCATTTTTCTTATCGATGCATCACACACACACACACAAACACACACACACACACAGAGAGAGAAAACTGCATCACCACACACCTTTCACACAGGAAGTGAGCTTTAAAAGCAGTTTCACTATTAGCAATATCTGTTCTAGTGGACCTTTATGCTTCTGCTTATGAAGAGTCAAAAGTAGGGCTGCACGATACTTGGAAAATATCAGATATGCAGTATTATTGTTCAGTATGGCAGGGGGGGCTAATAATTCTGACTTCAACTGTATACATTGAGTATTACAACAATATTTCTTACAGTATAACCTTTCCTTAGACAAATGCTATTTTTATTAGCCATGCTTTAAATCATTTATTTATTAAATGATTTATACTAAACAGCTAAACTAGATTTTCCATATCTAATTCGTTCTAATTCAGACTAAAAATTGTGTCAGGGTGCAAACATTCAGTCTTTAAAACACTATCAATGACTGCAAAACAGACATTCTGACTCTGATTGGCTGTTGTTATTTTCCTCTCGTCTCGACTCCGCCCATTAGTGTTCATTTTCAGCTCTGGGTTCACCTTTGGGCCACTCCAGCTAATAGCAGAACAGCAACCACTGGGAAGGCGGGGATAAAAATAGTAAGGTCCCACACGATTGGTCAAATTTAGATAAACAGTGCATAAAATAAATATATTTATGATGTTTGCGATACGGATATTGTATATACAGTACTATTGTTACAATAATGATAGATTTGCAATATATTATGCAGGCATATAATTATCATGCTAAAGGTAACTGATATTTTTGTTATATTTAAATTATTATTTTTTATTATTATTAATTTTTAATCTGGCGCCACGGTGGCGTAGTGAGTAGCACGTTCGCCTCACAGCAAGAAGGTCGCTGGTTCGAACCCCGGCCGGGTCAGTTGGCATTTCTGTGTGGAGTTTGCATGTTCTCCCCGTGGTTGCGTGGGTTTCCTCCGGGTGCTCCGGTTTCCCCCACAGTCCAAAGACATGTGGTTCAGGTGAATTGGGTAGGCTAAATTGTCCGTAGTGTATGAGTGTGTATGAATGTGTTTCCCAGAGATGGGTTGCGGCTGGAAGGGCATCCGCTGCGTAAAACAAATGCTGGATAAGTTGGCGGTTCATTCTGCTGTGGCGACCCCGGATTAATAAAGGGACTAAGCCGACAAGAAAATGAATGAATGAATGAATTTTTAATCTCCATTTTGACCAAAAATAAAATGAAGGAAAGGTTTTAAATGCTGTCTTGACTTGCTGTCTTGGTTAATTATTCACTGTTAATTGCATTATTTACTGAACAGATCCTCTGCTCTTGCCATAAACAGTATCCTAATGTGAAAATGGGAGAAAAATCGATCGTATTTTAAACGGATTAGCAGACACACATTCACACAAGCGCAGCTTAAACATTTGCTCTAAAGTACATGTTTACTCAGAGCTGAGCACTCACAATGGTCTTTTACCTTTTTATTGACACATTTCACAACTTGACCAGAGTAAACTATGAGCGTGAACAAATCCTACGACACAAGCCACTAAATCCTTGCCTATTTAGGTTTACAGTAAGGCTTTTAAAAGCACAAGGTAAACATGTAGTATAATCAGAACAACAGAACTCATGTGATGTGATTTTATGACCGCAATGAAGCTCTGCAGATACACAATCTGAGTGAGATAAAGCCTTATGAGATTCTTATCATCATAAATCACAGCTAGTATGCAATCTCCATAATGTGAACGTGACTAACATGACCTGAGGAACAGCTGAGTTCACCTGACAAGAATGACAAGTAACGCCCTCTTTTACTCAGATTCCTAAAAAAAGATTTCAACTTGAGAGCTCAATTCTCAAGCATCAAGCAGAAAATAAAATCTATCTAGCAACCATCTACAGTACAACACCCTAACAACCAATTACAACACCACAGCAACCACCTACTGTACAACATCTTAACAACCATCTACATAAAATGTTCTAACAACAAACTACATGACAACACCAAAACATCCATCTACAACATTTGAACAACCAACTGAAACACCAAAGCAAGCACAACACCCCAACTACACTTACAACACCCTAACAGCAATTAGAACATCACAGAAACACCCTACAACACCTTAACAACCAACTACAAACAATGCCCTAATA
>CAIGQQ010030348.1:2454733-2474303 GCA_903798035.1 Danio albolineatus | reverse complement strand
CAACTACAACATCTTAGCAACCACCTGCAACACCCTAACTACAACACATACAACATCATAGCCACCACACGAAACACCATAGCAACCATCTACAACACCCTAACAACCAATCAATTACAACACACCTTAGCAACCCCCTACAACACCATAACAAACACTTGGAACACTGTAGCAACATCTCAAAATACCATAACAACCAACTACAACATCATAGCAACCCTGTACAATGTCACAATCAATTAACAACACCATAGCAACCACCTACAACATATTAATCTCCAACTGCAACACCAAAGCAACCTTTCAACAACATCCTACCGACCAATCAACTACAACATCTTGGCAACCACCTGCAACACCCTAACCACAACACCTACATCATAGCAACCACATGAAACACCATAGCAACCATCTACAACACCCTTACAACCAATCAACTACAACATCTTAGCAACCACCTGCAACACCCTAACCACAACACCTACAACGTCATAGCAACCACCTACAACATCTTAATCTCCAACTACAACATCAAAGGAACCAACTACAACATCAACGCAGCCACCTCAACCTCACAACTCCATATAACATCATAGCAACCCTGTTTGCACAGAAAAACGTCACTTATACAAAAAATAAATAACATAACATAACATCAAATACAGAAATCCACAGCAGGTTAGCACTATTTGTAAATATAAGGCTATTATTAGATATTCAGCATGGATAATACTGAAGTCTGTGGATGGTTCCTGTCTGAGGTTATTTTGAGGTCATGTTCCTGATCCCCAGAGATGAGTGATTCTCACTGGTTATTTCTGACTGTTATTGGACACCTGCACATGTCTCCTCTACTGACCATACAACAGACTCACAGAACCAAAACATGAGTGAGCAACGGACCAAAACACAACATTAAACTCTGTTCTCCACCTGCTATTAACATGCATTCAGATGAGGCTCTTTCATTTTCAGACTTGACAGGGGGTGTCCAAACTCGGTCCTGGAGGGCCGGTGTCCTGCAAAGTTTTGTTTCAACCCTAATCAGACACAGCTGGGCTTTCTAATCAAGCTCTTATAGGCTTTCTAGAAATATCTATGCAGATGTGTTGAGGTAAGTTGGAGATAAAGTCGGCAACGGCTCTCCGGGATCGAGTTTGGGCAACCCTGCACTAGACAGCACTACTGATTGAATGGATGAATCCATGTGAAAGAGATGATCAACAGCTATGTTTCCATCCCAAGATGCAAATAAGATTTATACACAAAACATTTATGAATAAAGCAGCGCTTCCGTCCAATGACTCGAGTTTTGTGCAGCGGGAGAAACCACTCTCATCTTTTTTTATGTATAGAAAAGGGGTAAATGTTAATAAAATGTTTAATGTGTAATTTAATAAATAATATGAATAATACTCTGTATAATTACTGTTTTTACATTACTTTGAGGGTTAGATTTAAGGTTGGGACGGGCTTGACAGTAATAAAATACAATTTAATGTGTAATTTAATAAATAATAAGAATGACACTCGGTATAATTAATGTTTTACATCACTGTGATGGTTGGGTTTAGCATTGGGGTAGGGGTAGACATTAATAAACTACAATTTTAATGGATAATTTTATAATTAATATGAATAATACTGTGTATAATTACTGCTTTTACATTACTTTGAGGGTTGGGGTAGGGTTCTAGAAGGTTGAGGTAGGTAATTTAAAAATTAATATGAATAACACTCAGTATAATTACTGTTTTAGGGCTGGGGTTAATAAAATAGAATTTATTGTGTAATTATATGAACAATACTCTGTATAATTACTTTTTTTACATACTGTGAGGGTTGGGGTATACATTAATATAATACAATTAAATGGGTAATTTAATAACTAATATGAATAATACTCAGTATAATTACTGTTTTTACATTACTGTGAGGGTTGAGGTAGGGTAGACATTAATAAAATGCAATTAAATGTGTATTATAATAACTAATATGAATGACATTCAATATAATAACTGTTTTTACATTACTGTGATGGTTATTTTTAGGTCTGGGGTTAACAAAATACAATTTATTGTGTAATTTAATTAATTATATGAACAATACTCTGTATAATTACTGTTTTTACAAACTGTGAGGGTTGGGGTAGACGTTAATAAAATACAATTTAATGGGTAATTTAGAAACTAATATAAATAACACTCAGGTAATTACTGTTTTTACATTACTGTGAGGGTTAGTTTTAGGTCTGGGGTTAATAAAATACGATTTAATATGTAATTTAATAAATAATATGCATATTAATTTGTATAATTACTGCTTTTACATTACTGTGAGGTTTGGGTTAGGGGTAGATGTTAATAAAATACAATTCAATGGGTAATTTAATAACTAATATGACTAATATTCTGTATAATTACTGTTTTTACATTACTGTGAAGGTTGGGGTAGGGGTAGACGTAAATAAAATACAATTTAATGGGTAATTTAATAAATAATATAAATAATACTTTGTATAATTACTGCTTTTACATTACTGTGAAGGGTTGGGGTAGGGGTAGACGTTAATAAAATACAATTAAATGGGTATTTTAATAACTAATATGAATGACACTCAGTATAATTACTGTTTTTACATTACTGTAATGGTTCGTTTTAGGTCTGGGGTTAATAAAATAAAATTTATTGTGTAATTTAATAAATAATATGAATATTACTTTGCATAATTACTGCTTTTACATTACTGTGAGGGTTGGGGTAGACATGAATAAAATAAAATTAAATGGGTAATTTAATAACTAATATGACTAATATTCTGTATAATTACTGTTTTTACATTACTGTGAGGGTTGGGGTAGAAGTAGATGTTAAAAAAATACTATTTAACGTGTAATTTAATAAATAATATGAATAATACTCTGTATAATTACTGCTTTTTCATTACTGTGAGGATTGAGGTAGGGGTAGAAATTAATAAAACACAATTAAATGGGTAATTTAATAACTAATAGGAATGACACTCAGTATAATTACTGTTTTTACATTACTGTGAGGGTTTGTTTTAGGTCTGGGGTTAATAAAATACAATTTAATATGTAATTTAATACATAATATGAATAAAACTTTGAATAATTGCTGTTTTACATCACTGTGATGGTTGGGTTTAGAATTGGGGCTAATAAAACACAATTAATGGATAAGGTAATAAATAAATCTCGTGTGCTTCCCATCGCAGCTGTATCCCTTCTAGCAACAAGTCTGCAGAAACTGTGTGCTGCTGTTTCTCAATGTGCATTAACTGGACAGAAAGCTCTATTATGATGCAAGGACTGGTGATGCAAGTGTGTGATATTGTCATGCATTAAGAAAGCCACACCTAACACGAAAACAAGATCTGACAAGCGCCCTGCAGCATTGAGCAATGCCTCCAGATGAAGCATGAGGAAAACAGCGAGCTCACCCAGAGTCTTGACGGCGATCTGTCGGGTGAGCGGCGGCGGCAGGTTGATGCACACCAGATCCACATCCGGATGCAGCAGCACGTCATCGATCCGGTTGGTGTAGAAAGGCACGTTCATGTCGCGCGCGAGCTCCTCCGCCTCCTCCTGCGTGCGACCCCACAGCGCCTTCACCGAGAAACCCTCGCCCTTCAGCAGCGGGATGATGACCCGGGCCGTCAGGCTGGTCCCGAACACACCCACACCGGGCAACATGACCGGACAGAGGCTCACACAACACCTGAGGCGGCGGGACACCCGGCGGGCGCGCGCTCGAACCCGTGCACGGCGATGACCATTGCGTCCTCGCGCTTTATTAACGGCTCAAATGTAAAACGAATGAGAAAATCAACAACTATTCATTCAAATAAATCCGGATGAAGGTGGTAATCCAGTCTGTAAATATTTAAAATCAATATACGCGATGATGATGATGTAATATTAACGTTATATCTCCACAGATCCCTCCGCGTCGGTTTCCGCGCGTCGCGTTCATTCGGTATCATCATCCGGGGTCAATATGAGGCGTTGAAAATGATATCTTGAATGATTAAATGTTGCCGTAGCGTCTCCGAAGCTCTCGGTATCAATATTGCGATCATCTACACTGCGGCCGGTGCGGAGTTCCGCCCTCTCCGTTAACTCCTTCAGTACCGGACGCTTTATATACTATGGCGACGGTTTTGCGCATGAATATTAATAACGCAGGGTGACGTTGGGGAAAGGGGACGCTCTGATTGGCTGTGAGGATGTGGGCGCTGGGTGAGTTAGCGAATTGTGTGGTGACAGAGGCGGGGTTTGGGAGTGTTTAACACGTTACGTAATAGAACGCGGAGAAGGTTACCTAGCAACGTCAGCATGGTTAAATCCGTAATATTTGTAAGCAAAGCCTACGCCGTAGTAGGATATGAGAGACAGCGGAGTCCAGCACAGCGCGAGTGATCACGGCGGGGGACTAACACACACTGCAGGGATGGAAACACAAAACCCTGCGAGATCAGGATTTATCCCTGTAAAAAGATATTTATACATTAAATGGAGCACAGTTAAGGAAGGAGGAAATCAAACTGAGCTGAATACATATATTTACAATCAAATGAATATTAAATGAATAATATTTATAATTAATAATTATTTAAGCTATAATATTTATAACAAACATTTACATTCTTTATATTTATAATAGTTAATACAATTTAATCTGAAACATTAATAATAATAAAATAGTACACAATTTATTTGATATATAAAATATTTATTAATTTATATAATCCGTCTATTAAGCGCTAAAGAACTTAATATTGTACAAAATAATACACAATATATTATATTTGTATATAATATACAATAAACAATATTTTATAAAACATTATTATATAAGATGTTTTAGCCTTTTTTACCTTACCTAAATATTTTCTGTTAAAAATTGATACTTTAAAAAATCATAATAAAATATAATAAAATAATAATAATAAATAATCATAATAATAATACAATAATAATAATAAAATAGTAATTGTAATAATAATAATAATAGCAAAATAATAATAATAATAATAATAATAATAACAACAAAACAATAATACAATAGTAATAATAAAATAATAAATAATAATAAAATAATAAGAAGAAATAATAATAAGAAAAAATATTAATAAGAAAAAGTAAAATAAAATAATAATAAGAAAATAGTAATAATAATAATAATAATAATAAATAGTAATAATAATAGCAACAATAAAATAATAATAATGTTATAATAATAATAATAATAATAATAATATAATTAAATAATTACAACAATAACAACAACAATAAAAAAAATAATACAATAATAATAATTAAATAATAATAACATTATAATATTAATAACAAAATAATAATAATAATAGAAACCATTAAATCAGCATTGAAGACCCACACAGCACTAACTGTTGTGCCATTGCATCATAGTTTCCTAAAGCGCTGTAAGCATGAGTCAATATTCAGATGGAAAATACAGTAGCAGCGAGTCGATATCTGTCTGCTTCAGCTGCCGGGGGGTTTCTGGGTTTCTCCTGAACCTGCTGATACAGACTGAGAGAGGATGATGAAGATGAGCGATTAATGGACAGTGAATCAGAAACACTGAGCTGTAATCTCTGTGATGCTCCTGTGTTTGTCCATCAGTGAGCTCATGAAGGTTTAATGAGACGCTCGTGTGTCTGTGATCTGACTGAAGATCATGTGCTGATCATCTGATTGTGAAAAACAACAAAACACCAGAGCAGAGCCTGCTGCTTTAGAAACACAACGGCACCCTCAGGAGATATGCATATGGTAGAGGCATATTGTGCAAAAATCACTTTTATAATAGGTTTAAACACAGTTGTGCGCCAGCAGTGTGTGAACATAAGCAGTTTCTAATGGTAAAAATGTATTAATTTAATTTGTTTATAATCAGACTTGATAAAAACAGAAACACTAATTGACATTCTTCTTTTTGTACGTGTCATCAGAGGGGGAAAGCCCCACCCACTAGTGACCGTCTCTCCCTCGTTAAATCGATCACCATGCTGGCACACATGCATTTGCAGCTCCGCCCTCTTCTGAAAAGAGCACAATCTCATTTGAATTTAAAGCGACAGTCACCAAAACACCACAGTTAGGATCAAAGCATAAAAGGGGTCAGTTTCAGAGAGTTATACACATTGTTTATGTGGTATTTTGAGGTGAAATTTCACTACACACTGTAGGGACATTTTACATCTTGTAAAAAGAGGAATAATAGGTCTCCTTTAATGTTTAATAATTCTGTGCGATTATAGTTGAAGTGCAGTGTTAATTGTTTGCCGGCTGTTTTTTAGACATGATTACAATCCACTAATAACCAAATTGGCCAACCAAATGTTATATTTGTATATAAAATATAAACACTCACCGGCCACTTTATTAGGTACACCTTACTAGTACTGGGTTGGACCCTCTTTCCCTTCTGAACTGCCTTAATCCTTCGTGGCAGACATTCAACAAGCTACTGGAAATATTCCTCAGAGATTTTGCTCCATATTGACATGGTAGCATCACGCAGTTGCTGCAGATTTGTCAGCTGCACATCCATGATGCCAATCTCCCGTTCCACCACATCCCAAAGGTGCCCTATTGGATTGAGATCTGGTGACTGTGGAGGCCATTTGAGTACAGTGAACTCATTGTCATGTTCAAGAAACCAGTTTGAGATGATTCACGCTTTATGACATGGAGCGTTATCCTGTTGGAAGTAGCCATCAGAAGATGGGGACACTGTGGTAATAAAGGGATGGACATGGTCAGCAGCAATACTGTGGCTGTGGTGTCCACACGATGCTCAATTGGTACTAATGGACCCAAAGTGTGCCAAGAAAATATCCCCCACACCATTACACCACCACCACCAGTCTGAACCGCTGATACAAGGCAGGATAGATCCATGCTTTCATGTTGTTGACGCCAAATTCTGACCCGACCATCCAAATGTCGCAGCATCAAAATTAGCTATTGTTCTTGAAAGTCTGCATTGAAATTAAAGTTTATTTTGCTAGCGCACATTGATAGTCTTAATGTGAAGAATCAATCTGTTAAATTATTTCACTTTATTTTGTTAATGTTCAATCAAAATCTGACCATGTGCTTCTGCTCTTGAACAGCAGTCATTCTGATGATGTCAGATTTACGGATTGGCTGAAATATGTCAAGCCACGCCCCTCCAAACCATTAGCGAGTGAAAGAAGAGAGGCGGGGCACAAATATGAAACCACACCCCCTACTCAATATTCAGGAAAGTCATTAATTCATTCATTTTACTTCGGCTTAGTTCCCTTTATTAATCAGGGGTCGCCCCAGAGGAATGAACCGCTAACTATTCCAGCGTATGTTTTAAACAGCGCATACCCTTCCAACTGCAACCCATCACTGGAAAACACCCATACACACTCATTCATACACACACACTTATACACTACGGCCAATTTAGTTAATCAATTCCCCTATAGCGCATGTGTTTGGCCTGTCGGGGAAACTGGAGCACCTAGAAAAAACCCACACCAACACAGGGAGAACATGCAAACTGCCCACCCGAGCCTCGAACCAGAAACCACTGACCACAGAGCCATTTTGTCACCTGGAAAAAAGTCATCATACTGAAATAAAAGTCGTCAGAAACTTCTGGTTTATGTGGACTTCAAATAGTATGAAAGTAAATATTACATCATTAACTATTAGACAAGATATAAATACACTGACCTAATTTCATCATTATTCAACATAATAATTATTTGTTTGACTGGTAACGGCAGTCCCAAAAAATAACAAGATGATTAAAAAGATCCATCATTGTGGATATTAAATATTACTCAGCTTTTATTTACATTTGAGCCAAAACTTTAAGTCAGAATTGGGCAGGCGTATGAATAACATCAGGCTTGACTGTATATATATATATATATATATATATATGACCCTGAGATGTAAAATTTACAATAACCTTTTCCCATATAAGCTGCTTTGTGTTAAGGTGCAGGGTGGGTTTCAGCGTGTATTCGCTGATCCTGACACCAAATGAACCAAAGCATTAATATCGATCAGGCTGATGGATCTTGACCTCTCAGACCACCACAAAATCAATAACCGCATCTGAATAGTAAATGAGTGTTGATGTGCTGAATCAGGACAGAGAAACAGGCAGAGGGGACTGAGAGAACAACAGTTGAAGCGCCACCTGCTGTTCAACACATGCAGATCACTTTCCCGATCAGCTCTGTTTGACTTTCTCAAATTTGTAGATGAGACATCACGGTGGTGCAGTGGGAAGCACAATCGCCTCACAGCAAGAAGGTCGATGGTTCTTTTCGAGTTTGCATGTTCTCTCCATGTTGGCGTGGGTTTCCTCCGGGTGCTTCAGTTTCCTCCACAAGTCCAAACACATGTGGTATAGGGGAATTGAATAATCTAAAATTGGCCGAATGAGTGTGTATGGATGTTTCCCAGTGAAATAATGCACTTTTTCACATGACTCTATTATATTTTCACAAATCTGAGAGCATGGCATTGTATATTGTTATGTTATAACATTTTCAAAAACTAACTCATGTTTCGGTTCGTCGTCCTCCTCTGTTCCTCAGCTTTTACTCTGATGTTTACATTCAGATCTGCATCTGCTGGGGAAAGAGATCACAAGCACTGCATCTGGAGGCCGAAAGAAGAAAGAAAGAAAGCAAATCTGCATTTTTACATGTAATTGATAAACTACCAATTCACCAATATGCAAAATAGTAATGATGTGCCATGAGATCTTATTAGAAATGACACACTTCACCCTAATCTAACAGGTGTGCAACGGTCTGTTAGAGCTGCTGAAGGTGCTGTTCACATATCATGTGTAAAAGTGCGTGGAAAATGTGAGACTTCATCGATTTCAATGCACTTTTGTGCTCCTGTGGCGTCTGTCACTAATAGTCAACCATCAATTGTCCTCTCAGAGGATGACAAGCTGACAAATCCTTGCTGCAGCTCTGATACAAGTTACTGAAATGTGTATAATCCATACAAAGGTTGAAGCTGATTGGTTAGTTCTAGTCAGCGCTTAATGTGAGTACTGTGAGGTCCCGGAACAGATTGGGGTAATGGATCTGGCATGTTACCCGAGGATGGAGAGGTGTCACGGACGAAAGAGAAGAGGGTTGGGAGTCGCGGAAGACAGTGAAAGTGAACAACAGATTTGGGAGGAGGGCGGTTGAGGAGGGGTATTGGTAAAATGAGGTGCGGGATCAGATTTTAGAGGTGCCTGATCCGGATCTGGCATGTTCTGGCACAAATTAAGCCCTGGTTCAAGTAACATGACGCAAAACACGATCTGTAAACGACCCCTAAATTGGATAAAAAATGGATTTTCAGTGATTTATACAAAGATGGAGCCAAAATCAAACTGTTCTGTCGGACACATGAAACATTTCATAACACAAAACACTCAGTAAGTGGACGTCACACTTGACCCCTGACGGTTTAAAAGTTCCGACACATTCAGCATCTGTGCTGCAACGCCATGAAAAGCTCAAACATTCCCTCTAATCTAACAGTCTGCAGGGGCCGTTCACATATTATGCGTAAAAGTGTGTGGAAATTGCGAGGCTTCATCAATTTCAATGTACTTTTGCACTCTCGTGGCGTCTGTCACTGCTAGTCAACCATCAACCGTCCTCTCAGAGGATGACAAGCTGACAAATCCTTGCTGCAGCTCTGATACAAGTTTTACTAACGGAGAAAATGAATAAGAACTGCAGTGTTTGGCTGCTCTGAGGTCATCAGTCTACTGTTATTCCTGAAATGTGTATAATCCATACAAAGGTTGAAGCTGATTTGTTAGTTTTAGTCACATGATGCGAAACACGATCTATGAACGGCCCCTAAATTAGATAAAAAATGTATTTTCAATGATTCATATCAAGATGGAGCCAAAACCAAACTGTAGTCCTCATCGGCGAGAGCTGCGATTCTGTCGGACACATGAAACATTTCATAATACAAAACCCTCAGTAAGTGGACGTCACGCTCGACCCCTGACGGTTTGAAAGTTCCGACACTGACACATCCGACACATTCAGCATCTGTGCTGCATCACCATGAAAAGCTCAAACATTCCCTCTAATCTAACAGTCTGCAGGGGCCGTTCACATATCATGTGTAAAAGTGTGTGGAAAATGCGAGGCTTCTTCGATTTCAATGCACTTTTGTGCTCCTGTGGCGTCTGTCACTGCTAGTCAACCATCAACCGTCCTCTCAGAGGATGACGAGCTGACAAATCCTTGCTGCAGCTCTGATACAAGTTTTATTAATGGAGAAAATGAATAAGAACTGCAGTGTTTGGCTGCTCTGAGGTCATCAGTCTACTGTTATTCCTGAAATGTGTATAATCCATAAACAGGTTGGAGCTGATTGGTTAGTTCTAGTCAGTGCTTAATTTGTGTACTGTGAGGTCCCGGAACAGATCGGGGTAATGGATCCGGCATGTTACCTGAAGATGGGGAGGTGTCGCGGATGAAAGTGAAAATGGTTGGGGAGTCGCGGAAGACAGTGAAAGTGAACAACGTATGGGGGAGGAGGGCGGTTGAGGAGGGGTATTGGTAAAATGAGGTGCGCGATCAGATTTCAGAGGTGCCTGATCCGGATCTGGCATGTTCTGGCACAAATTAAGCCCTGGTTCAAGTAACATGACGCAAAACACGATCTGTAAACGACCCCTAAATTGGTTTTCAGATTTTCAGTGATTTATAGAAAGATGGAGCCAAAATCAAACTGTTCTGTCGGACACATGAAACATTTCATAACACAAAACACTCAGTAAGTGGCCGTCACACTTGACCCCTGACGGTTTAAAAGTTCCGACACATTCAGCATCTGTGCTGCAACGCCATGAAAAGCTTAAACATTCCCTCTAATCTAACAGTCTGCAGGGGCCGTTCACATATCATGCGTAAAAGTGTGTGGAAATTGCGAGGCTTCATCAATTTCAATGTACTTTTGCACTCTCGTGGCGTCTGTCACTGCTAGTCAACCATCAACTGTCCTCTCAGAGGATGACAAGCTGACAAATCCGGCACAAATTAAGCCCTGGTTCAAGTCACATGACGCAATACACGATCTGTGAACGGCCCCTAAATTGGATAAAAAATTGATTTTCAGTGATTCATACCAAGATGGAGCCAAAAGCAAACTGTAGTTCTCAATGGCGAGAGCTGCGTTTCTGTCCGATCTCCTCAAACACATTAAACATTTCATAATACAAAGCCCTCAATAAGTGGACGTCACACTCAATCGATGAAGCCTTGATAATTAATAAAAGTTATTGCACAATCCTTATCATCCGACACATTCAGCATCTGTGCTGCATCACCATGAAAAGCTCAAACATTCCCTCTAATCTAACGGTGTGAAGGGGAATACTGTTATTACTAAAATGTGTGTGATCCAGGCTGGTTAGTTTTAGTCACATGACCCACAACACAATGTGATCGGCTCCAAAATTGGATAAAAAATGGATTTCCCCATTAAACGTCAACACAGACACGTCTTAAAGTCATTCCAGCTTTTGGGAAACACATTTATTGCTGAGAAAAGGAAAAATTCTGCAGTGCTGGTTCTGATCATCAGCAAATGTTGTGTGCCGTGTCCTTCGCTTTCAACATACAACTCGAACAAAAAGTGCAGATACACCTGAAATCAAACCTGATTCCAGTGATTCATGCCAAGATGGAGCCAAATCCAAACTTCAGTCCTCATCAGCGCATTACACATCTCATAATACAAAACACTCAGCAAGTGGACGTCACGCTCGGCCGCTGACGCCTTGATAATCAATAAAAGTTATTGCACAATCCTTATCATCCGACACATTCAGCATCTGTGCTGCATCGCCATGAAAAGCTCAAACATTCCCTCCATACTGAACAAAAGCATGTTTATATCTCATATTGGATATGGATTAGCCAAACAGCACAAGAAAACACTTGTTTTGGAAGACCGGCTCACTGAAGATTGCTGTTATTTTGGGTATCAAGCGACAAGCCGATGAACGCAAGTGAAAAAGTATCGCAGGTTCATGATGACGAATGAATGGGCGTTAGGCTTCAGCATTAAACCCTTATGTACTGTATATAAAACAACTAAAGCAATCGGATGGTATACGTTTGGCCTCTTGATGATCCCAAACCAATGCCGCACAAGAAACAGACATCAAAACTAGCATAATACCAACAAATAAAAGAACAGGTAAAACAGTCAATGAGTATAAATTAAAGTGTCGCGGTATGTGGTCGTCTGGCCGTCACATTGACTCTCTCTCTTCTGGAGGGTCGTAAATGTCTCCGTCCACTAAAAAACAGGCAGCCGGACGTGATGTTGAGCTGAAACCCATGCTCTGGGGTTTCCATGACGCCCCGCGCTGCTGTGGAAAATATAAAAACAGAATTCCTGCTAACTGGGCCGCTGTCCTCTTTATGAATATATGGTAATGACTTCACGGCCACCGCCGCGCACCAACAGGACCCGGTTGAGACCCTCCATCATAACCTCCATAAACTCCATGTCTGAGATGTATGAGTTAAGAATCAACAACATATTACATCGTGCTCCAAATAATTTGTATATAGTAAGACAGATTTTTAGTCTTAAAGGGACAGTTCACTCCTCAAAATTGAATGTCCTTACTATTCACACTCACTTTTATAGGTTGTAAACGTTTAAGAGTTTCTTATTCTCAGAATATAATAACATATTCTGAAGAATGTTGGAAAAAAGCAGCCAATGATATCTTCAGTATATCTCCCTTTGTGTTCAACACAAGAAAAATACTCAAACAGGAACAAGTGGCTGGTGAGTAAATGATGACAGACTTATTTGTATTTATGGGTGAACTATCCCTTTAATGATTTAAAGTAATTTTATTATTATGCCCCCTAGAAAGTCAAAATGCCTCATGGAATATTTATTATATTATATTTCTTCTATAAATACCTCTTCTGGTGTGGAAGTTGAACACAGTTTTTAGTGTATGCCTTTAAATGCAAATGAGGTGCTGTTGTCGCCTCCTCCCTTTTCAAAAAAGGGCGGAGCCTTTATAGCTCGCGCCCCAGATACTCCAAAAACAATAAAAAAAATATCTGCATGGGTTTTAAAAGTTTGTCAGTTTAGCTCATTAATATTCATGACCATTCCAAATATGGTCAATTAAAACCTAGCTTTTAATTATTGGGCTTATAAATGAGCATATAAAAACATTTCTGGGCATTTATTACCTATAAACATCAGAGAACATTTTAACACACAATTTTTGATTGTGTTATTAAATGCTAACGCGCTGCTGCTCTCTCCGCCTTTTTAAAAGAGAGCTGAGCCATTTCAGCTTGTGACTCAGATACTCCAAAAACCATAAACAAAGCATCCACATGGATTTTAAAAGCTTGCCAGTTTAGCTCATTAATATTCACGACCATTCCAAATATGGTCAAAACCAAGCTTTTCATTCTTGGGGTTATAAATGAGCATATAAAACCATTTCTGGTCATTTTTTTTACTTAAGCCACACATCTATAATGTAGATATGAGAGAACAATTTAACTTATTGAATCAATGCACTCTATGACACCTTTAAATCAAGTTCCCTTTCTCGTCAGCTGTCAGAAGCACACAAACACAAGCTGACATTAGTGTAAAGATACAGTTTTCAGGACGCTATTTGTCTGAAAGTAAAACAAACGTTTAAATGCAAATAAGCTGCTACTTTCCCCGCCCCCTTTTAAAAGAGGGTGGAGCCTTTACAGCTTGTGCCTCAGATACTCCAAAAACAATAAACAAAGCATCTGCATGTGTTTTAAAAGCTTGTCAGTTTAGCTCATTAATATTCATAACCATTCCAAATATGGTCAAAACTGAGCTATTCACTCTTTGGGTAATTCCTGTGTTTATAAACGAGCATATAAATGAGCATTTCTGGTGAATCAGTGCACTCTCCGGCACCTTTTAATAAAGATCTCGCTCTCAAACACACAAACACAAGCTGGCATTAGTGTAAGGATACAGTTTTCATCACCGCCCCTGTTTTTGGGTGGTCCGGGCATGTTGAGGAGGACCAGATGAGCTCCCTGTGACTTATTGACCACCACTTCATTGAGTTTGACGGCCGTGTGCATGCAGCGCACATTAGACTGGTTCCTGATTCACACATGGACAGAGAAATAAAAACAAATCACATTAACACAGATAATAATTATTCCACTGTGCATTCATCAGTATTTTCAAAGCACAGCTAAATGTTCAATGTTTGATGTTCAATCCAAATGTCTCCATAACTAAAACAACACCTGTTTCCATTGGTAATTGTTGTAATTCTGTGGTCAAATATCTGTTTAATGATGTTCAACAGCATAACAGATCACTGTATAGCTGTGCTTTATTGTTTAATAAGCATTGTGTTTAAAATGGCAGCATAAATACAGATGCACTGTAATAAAAGAAGCATGATTTACATGATATGTTGCTTCTAAAATAAAGCCCCGTTGAGGTTAGTGTGCGCAGCATCAGGATTTGACATGCACAGCATATGCACATGCCTTTAATGAAGCATATATTAAGACATCTACACAAAAATAAAACCCGTGCTCCACCTGGTGCCATGCCGTTCCATAAACTGCAGGAAATTTACCACAACAGACAGTGAAATGTCAAATAAATATTAATAAGCATAAATAATCTTAATAATAATAATGGCACAATTATTAATTAATATTTTTCTAATTATTAATATATTCTAATTTTAATATGCATCATTACAAAAGTACCGAAATATTATAATAAAATAAATAATCATAAAAAGAAATCATCACAATGTTTATTATTAATATTGCTAAATTATTTTGTCCTGGTGTTAGAAATAAATAATATATTAATATACCTATAAAATATATTATCATTATTATTAATAAATAATAATAATAATAATAATAATAAAAACAAAAATACTAATATTATTTTTTGTATTTAATTTTTAAATGTAACAATACAAATATTACTACTAATAAATAATAAATCAATGTAATTATTAATTGAATTAATTTATTATTATGTTTATTTATGTTAATTATATTTATTTATTATGCATTTATTTTATATATATCTGCTTTAGTAATAATAATAATAATAATAATAATAATAATAATAATAACAACAACACTAAATGTTCCTGGGCACAACAGGTGAAGGTGAAGCACAAGTTTAAGCTGCACATCAGGTGAAGCGATGATGGATGTGAGGGAATGCTGGGATGTAAACACACATGCATGTTTACACACACTTCTATGCCTGAGTAATAAACAAAGACAGACAGACAGACAGACAGACAGACAGACAGACAGACAGAGCTGGAGAACAGAGAAATGTGACTTACAGACTCTCCCATTCGCTAGAAGGAGGAAAACAGGACAGAACAACAGAGATAGGCTTAAACACTCACTGAAAGAGGAAAACCATCAATGCCGTCACAGAAATCTCTCAGAGCACTTCTGCTGAAGCACTGTCCAAACTACTGACAACAGGTCAGCAGGAGCTTTCTCAAATCTAGATACACTTACATAAACCTCTAGGTCATATTTAAATAAAATAAAATAAAATAAAATAAAATAAAATAAAATAAAATAAAATAAAATAAAATAAAATAAAATAAAATAAAATAAAATAAAACATTTGTGGAACTGTTCTGATAATTCCTGGATGAACATATATTTAGTTTATTAACTGAAAAAGTTAATTATTTCTTTGTTAACTTGGTTAAAGTGAACTTATTTCTAACTACTGAAAAATAAAGGATAAAATATTTACAGTTATTAATTTTTATTAAATTTGTATTAATAAAAGCATAAAATACAAATTGTGGAATTGTTTTATAAGACTTAAATGAAATACATTGTTTACTAACTCAAAAAGTATTTTTTTTTCCAAGCATAAAAAAATAATAAAGGACAAATTTTCCCAAAAAAATATATAATACATTCTTTTTGGTTTATTGGATATGCCTTATGTTAAATTAAAGAAAAAAAACTGTAGCACAAAATTAATATATTGCAGTAAACGGATCCCTTTACTTCGTAATTCATATAATCTGAGTACAAATCAAATTACATTAGTGTTTAACTTACAATAATGAGTATTTAGAGAGAAAACGTGCTCAAATGTCTTCAAAATAATCCAAAATAACCTAATCTAATCTTAAATATCAAATAAATTACTTTATCAAATAAATAAAAACATAAATAAATAAATAAAAACATAAATAAATACTTAGATAAATAAATAAATAATTACTAAAATAAAAACATAAATAAAAATATAAATAAATATATAAATAAATACATAAACAAAAACATAAATAAATAAACAAACAAATATACATAAATAAAAATATATAAAAATAAATAAATAAATATAAAAATAAAAACATAAATAAATAAATAAATAAATAAAAAAAACATAAATAAATAAATAAAAACATAAATAAATAAATAAAACATAAATCAAAAACATACAAAATAAATAAACATAAATAAAAAATAAAAAAATAAAAACATAAATAAATAAATAAAAACATAAATAAAACATAAATAAATGAATAAATAAATAAAACATAAATAAATAAATATAAACAAACAAACAAACAAATGAATAAATAAATAAACTAGCATAAAATCACACTTAACTTTTGAAATTGTCAGTATATTTGTGAAAGTGAGCTATTAAATCATAACAGTAAATCAACAACAAGCTGAAGGATTATTATTCCTAATATTATCAAATATGATATAATTATAAAAAGACATAATTACATATAAAAACATAAACACATGATCAACACAGGATGAACACACTGAGCTCATGCTCATGTCACACACACACACATACACACGCACGCACACCCATGCAGATGCTATCCACTGAAAGCAGTGAGAGAAAGAGAGACTCACGGCTTCATGTTAAACAGATCTCGTACGGCCATGCTAGCGTAAGCCTCTGGTCTGCGGCTGCGTTCGCTAAAGAGCTTCTCTTTCGTCCAGGTCATGTGGACTCGCTCCGGCGTGGCGTCCGCTTTATCGTTCATAGCCGCATGAGATGCTGTGTTTCTGTCATGTATCAGCTGAGCCTGTGGTCAAAACACACAATCACACATATTACAATGCAATCTGCAATGTTTTCATCTTGCGACTAATAATGAGGGGTTGGGGGACACGTCTACTTGAAAAAAAAAGTGCATTTACATAAGAATGAAATTATATGAATAATAAAATAGTTATGCTATGAAAACATGTAAAATAGTTTTGCTACAAAAATATGTTAAAAAAAAGTTACGTTATAAAATTTTCAAAAATAGTTACAATACGAAAATATGTAAAATAGTTACGCTATAAAATATAAAAATAGTTACGCTATGAAAACATGTAAAATAGTTAAGCTATAAAATGTAAAAAGTAGTTACGCTATGAAAATATGTAAAATAGTTACGCTATAAAATATAAAAAGTAGTTACGCTATGAAAACATGTAAAATAGCTACGCTATAAAATATAAAAATAGTTACGCTATGAAAACATGTAAAATAGTTACGCTATAAAATATAAAAAGTAGTTATGCTATTAAAATATGTAAAATAGTTACGCTATAAAATTAAAAAATAGTTACGCTATGAAAACATGTAAAATAGTTACGCTATAAAATATAAAAAGTAGTTACGCTATGAAAACATGTAAAATAGTTATGCTATAAAATATGAAAAATAGTTACGCTATGAAAACGTAAAATAATTACACTATAAAATATGAAGATCAGTTACACCATGAAAACGTAAAATATTTACGCTATTAAGTATGAAAAGTACAGTAGTTACACTATAAAAATGTAAAATAGTTACGCTATAAAGTATGAAAAATAGTTACGCTATGAAAGCATGTAAAATAGTTACGCTACAAAGTTACAAACATACATAAAATAGTTACAATACGAAACTACGTAAAAGAGTTAAACTATGAAAATACATAAAATAGTTACACAATGAAAATACGTGAAATAGTTATATTTTGAAAATAACGTAAAATAGGTTGCGTTATGAAAATACAAAAAACTGTTATGAAACAAAAATATGTAAAATAGTTATGTTCCGAAAATACGTAAAATAGTTATGTTCCGAAAATACGTAAAATAGTTACATTCTGAAAATACGTAAAATAGTTAAGTTCTGAAAATATCTAAAATAGTTACATTGTGAAAATAGGTATAGTTATGTTCCGAAAATACGTAAAATACTTGTGTCCTGAAAATACGTAAAATAGTTACATTGTGAAAATACGTAAAATAGTTACATCATGAAAATACGTAAAATAGTTATGTTCTGAAAATTCGTAAAAATAGTTATGTTCTGAAAATACGTAAAATAGTTACATTATAAAAATACGTAAAATAGTTACATTGTGAAAATACGTAAAATAGTTATGTTACGTTTCAAAATAGTTGTTATGAAAATTTGTAATTACGTAAAATACATTACCTAGCACTCACAAATACGTCTCAGATACTCACGTCTGTGTGCTGAACTGCAAATTTAGAGGCTTGAATCAATATTTAATCAATATCAAAAATATTTAGAAAAAATGATCTACTATAATAATAATAAAATAGCTAAACTAACTTAGATTTGCCATCTATATATTGTTTTTCTGATAATTTTACGTGGTCCTTTTACCTTTATTTGTAAGTTTGGATAAAAGCATCAGCTAAATAACAGCATTTAAAATAAATGAACATAATAAATGAACATAATATTTCAAGAGATTACATTTGCAGCAAGTGACAGTTCAAATCACAATACCAACAAACAAGTGCATGTCAGATTATTGTTTTAGTTTGTCTACTGTGCAAACTACAAACATGCAGCTATATTAGTCTGTGATATGCAGACTACTGACATGCAAAAATGTGAACCATTCAGCAAACAACAAACACAAACACAGCTGAAGACAAAGTCAGCAGCCCTCCTGTGAACTTTTCATTTCACTTCTTCATTCATTTCCCAAGTGCTGTTTAACAGAGAGAAGATGATGGCAGTACAAATTTATTTATTTTATTAAGTTCTTTTACTGGCGGCGCAGTGGGTAGCACTGTCACCTCACAGCAAGAAGGTCGCTGGTTCGAGTCCAAACTGGGTCAGTTGGCATTACTGTGTGGAGTTTGATGTTCTCCCCATGTTTCTGTGGGTTTCATCTGTGTGCTCCGGTTTCCCCCACAGTCCAAACACATTGGCCGTAGTGTATGTGTGTGTGTGAATGAGAGTGTATGGGTGTTTCCCAGAGATGGCTTGCAGATGGAAGGGCATCCGCTGTGTAAAACATATGCTGAATAATTTGGCGCTCATTCCAAAATGAAAATTATGAAGTTGTTTTTCGAGATATTAGAATTCTAGCATTTCATTACAAACATACGTAAAATAGTTACACTATGAAAATACGTAAAATAGTTACACTA
>CAIGQQ010030348.1:2442693-2454723 GCA_903798035.1 Danio albolineatus | reverse complement strand
TAAAATAGTTACACTACGAAAATACGTAAAATAGTTACACTACAAAAATACGTAAAATAGCTACACTATGAAAATACATAAAATAGTTACATTGTGAAAATACGCAAAATAGCTACACAACAAAAATATGTATAATAGTTACATTACAAAAATACGTAAACTAGTTACATTACAAAAATACGTAAAATAGTTACACTACGAAAATACGTAAAATAGTCACACTACGAAAATACGTAAAATAGCTACACTACGAAAATACATAACATAGTTACATTACCAAAATGCATAAAAGTTACGAAAAAATTTAAAATTGTTACACTACAAAAATACGTATTTTCGTAGTGTAGCTATTTTACATATTTTTGTAGTGTATCTATTTTACATATTTTCGTAGTGTAACTATTTTACGGATTTTTGTAGTGTAACTATTTTACATATTTTCAGAATGTAACTATTTTACTTATTTTCACAATGTAACTATTACATTACTGTACAAGGCGAGCTACCGAGCAAACTGACCATGCCGGAAAACACATACATATGGAGGTAATCAGTCACCAGTAGTGCGAATAGGAAGTTGTCTGCGGCATCATAAAGCCTCGTAGCATATGTTTTACACAAATAATGCAGCCATGTGTAGTCCTGTGCACATATTTCGCAGTTCTCAAATATGTAGCCCTGGGCATATATTGGAAAAAATATCCTTGCTTTGTTAAACATCGCTTAAAATATTATAATATAAAAATAAAACCCATTTCACAGGAGGGCTCTTAATGCTGTCTTTAACTGTACACATCCATTTTGTTTTCTATTTCTAACACTGAGGGATCATCAGGAGGGCAGGGCTGATTGGCGCAGGGTTGGTGCACAGATGCATGCTGGGAAGTGTAGTTTTCTGCAGAACTCTGCTGTTCTACCTCATCCTGCTGCTCGTGTGCTGCGTTCTGGTTCTGCAGACTGGAGCTGTGTGCTTCGCCCTGGTTCTTCCTCCTGATGGAGCTACGAGAC
Source organism: Danio albolineatus (assembly GCA_903798035.1). Classification (NCBI taxonomy): domain Eukaryota; kingdom Metazoa; phylum Chordata; class Actinopteri; order Cypriniformes; family Danionidae; genus Danio; species Danio albolineatus. Next base: position 2,453,715 of record CAIGQQ010030348.1, on the reverse strand, counting down.
TCATCTGTGATGCTCTGAATCTGAGCAGTGTTTCCCCCCGAGAGCAGCACAAATTAAAGAGGAGCACAGATCAACAAAACACCAGCCGCCAGCCAATGCTTCCAGATTCACAGTAAACACAAGTCTAGACCAGTTACACTCACAAATTAGATGTAAGAAACCAGAGTTTTTTTAATACTTCAATTGTTTTGCGTGGTTAACTTTCTGACATTATCATAACACAATAATTGTCATTGCCGAAATGCAAAAATTACATGAATTATGTGTATTTTTAAACTGAAATCAGCATAAAGTTTAACAATAAATTGCTGTTAACTAAACATAATATCAAAAATAAATAAAATAAAATAAATAATAAAAAAATACAAATTAGTTTTTTAAAAAATGTGATATTAATAATATTGAAATATGAAATAGAAATATATATATATTTAATAACTTAAATTATTAAAACAATAATTACAGACATTCTAAGACATTCCACAATAATGCAGTTAACTGTAATAATAATTATAATAATAATAATAATAATAATAATAATAATAATAAACAGTAATAATAATATTAAACGGTAATAAATACTTTTTATTTATTAGACATTAATTAACATTAAATAATAATATTATTAATGATAAATTATTTTATTTAATTGACATTAAATAACATTAAATAACATTTAATAATATTAATAAAAAAATGATAATAATAATAATAAACAATAATAAATGATTTTATTTATTAAACAGTAAATAATAAATAATAACAAAAATATACAATTTTATTTATTTGACATTAAATAACATTAGGCGCCACGGTGGCCGAGTGGTTAGCACGTTTGCCTCACAGCAAGAAGGTCGCTGGTTCTATCCCCGGCTGGGCCAGTTGGCGTTTCTGTGTGGAGTTTGCATGTTCTCCCCGTGGTTGCGTGGGTTTCCTCCGGGTGCTCCGGTTTCCCCCACAGTCCAAAGACATGCGCTATAGGTGAATTGGGTAAGCTAAATTGTCCGTAGTGTATGTGTGTGAATGACAATGTGTGGATGTGTTTCCCAGAGATGGGTTGTGGCTGGAAGGGCATCCGCTGCGTAAAACAAATGCTGGATAAGTTGGCGGTTCATTCCGCTGTGGCGACCCCGGATTAATAAAGGGACTAAGCCGAAAAGAAAATGAATGAATGAATGAATAAATAACATTAAATAATAATAATAATAATAATAATAATAATAATAATAAACAATGATAAATAATTTTATTTATTAGACAATAAATAATAAATAATAACAAAAATACACTATTTTATTTATTTGACATTAAATAACATTAAATACTACTACTACTACTACTACTACTACTAATAATAATAATAATAATAAACTTAAATTATTTTATTTATTTGACATTAAATAACGTTAAATATCATTTAATAATAATAATACACAATAATAAATAATTGTATTTATTAGACATAAAATAATATTAAATAATAATTGGCATTAAATAATATTAAACAATAATAATAATAATAAATTACTTTACTTATTTGACATTGAATAACATTAAATAATTAAAACAATATATTATTTTATTTATTTGACATTAAATAACATTAAAATATAATAATAATAATTATTATTATTATTATAATTATACATTACTACTATTTAAGTACATTTACATTAAATAAATAAAAAAATCAAACAATTCATTTTACGTAGCATTAATAAACAATATTTACAGTAACACTAAGTAATAATAATAATCATCATAATAATACACAAAAATCCTTTTCTTTGATATTCTTTATCTTTAGTTTTGACATTAGAGTGAATATGGACTCATCTCCTGCTAGTTCTGGTTGTGTTGAGGTGTGTGTTGTATTAATAGTGTGACTGAGTGTATCAGCATCACCTCTCTCTCTCTCTCTGTCCTGGAGAGCTGCATCTGCTTCAGCATCTGTGACCTCTGCTCCATCACCAGTGTTTTCTCATAGGTGAAGGCCGAGATGTCACTGTCATGCTGAAACACAACACAACAATAAAACAGTCCTATTATTGCACTGCACAGCAAATACCATACCATCATCACTATAAGTGTGTGCTCACCATCTCCACCACCTCCACCTCAGCGTTGAGCCGCAGGTGATAGAGGAACATCTGCAGGTCTTTCTTCATCTGAATACTGTTATCATCCATCTGAGCCACAGTGAAGATGCGCATCTTACACTTCCTCCATACCTGAAACACACACAGACAGACAGACAGACAGACAGACAGACAGACAGACAGACAGACAAACAGAAGAGTGATTGATCAGCAGTTGTTTCTCTGACAGGGTTTCTTTGCATTTACATTTAACATTAAGCAGACGCTTTTATCTAAAGTGACTTATAGGTGAGGATAAAAGAAGCACTTGTATTTGTAAATGCCATTTGTAAATTTATGACAAGTTCATTTAAATTAAATTAAATTAAATTAAATTAAACTAAACTAAATTAAATTAAATTAAATTAAACTGTTTACTTTATGAAATAAATTTATATTTTCATTAATAATTAATTATAAACTATTATAATATTTATTGTTTATTTTTTATTCCTTTAAATAAAAAACTATAAATATAAATTAATATAAAATATTTTCTATTAACTATTATAATTAACTCGTATTAAGTAATTGTTTATTTTTAAAAATTAAATGAAATTAAATTAGCAGTAAGTTATTGGTGACTTTTTTATTAATTGATTATTTTTATTAATAATTAATTTGAAATTAATATAATAATAATTGTTTACTTTTTTATTCCTTTAATTTAAATTTAATAAAAAATATTAATAATTATTCATCAATACAAACTATTTTTATTAACAATTAATTCAATTGTTTAATTAAAAAAAACTCATATTAAAATAAATAATTAAATTAAATTGTTTTCTTTTTGTTAATTAAATTTTGTATTTTTCATTAATAATTAATTCTAAATTCTTATAATATTTATTGTTTAATTTTTATTCCTTTAAATAAAAAAATCATTATTAATTAATATAAAATATTTTCATTAACAATTAATTCATATTAATTGAATAAACAAGTAATTGTTTACTTTTAAAATTAAATTAAATTATTAGTAAGTTATTGTTTACTTTTTATTAATTTAATTTAATATTTTTATTAATAATTAATTATAAATTTTTTAATATTTGTTGTTTACTTTTTTGTTCCTTTAATTTAAATAAATACAAAATTATAAATTAATACAAAATATTTTTATTACCAATTGATTCAAATTAATTTAATAAACAAGTAATTGTTTACTTTTAAAAATTCAATTCAATTATTATTAAGTTATTGTTTACTTTTTATAAATTTATTAAATATTTTTATTAATAATTAATTATAAATTATTAAATATTTATTTTTTACTTTTAATTTCTTTAATTTAAATGTAATACAAAATTCTAATTATTCATTAAAGCTAAATATTTTATTAACAATTAATTCATATTAATTTAATAAACAAGTAATTGTTTACTTTTAAAACTTAAATTAAATTATTAGTAAGTTATTGTTTACTTTTTATTAATTTAATATAATATTTTCATTAATAATTAATTATAAATTATTATAACATTTATTCTTTACTTTTTATTCGTTTAATTTAAATTTAATAAAAATGTATAATTATTCATATTTTTTATTAACAATAATTTATATTAATTTAATAAACAAGTAATTGTTTACTTTTAAAAATTAAATTAAATTAAATTATTAGTAAGTTATTGTTGACTTTTTTATTAATTTAATATTTTTTATTAATATTTAATTATAAGTTATTATAATATTTATTGTTTACTTTTGTTATTCCTTTGATTTAAATTTAACAAAAAATATGATTGATTATTCATTAATACAAACTATTTTATTAACAATTAATTCAATTGTTTATTTTTTTAAATCAAATCAAATCAAATCAAATCAAATCAAATCAAATCAAATCAAATCAAATTAAATTAAATTAAATTAAATCAAATTAAATTAAATTCCTGTGTTGTTTTCTGACCTTGTGCTGGCGCAGCAAGAAGGGCAGCAGCATCAGCATTCCTCCATCATGGACGATCCACCACACGTCGATGGTTCCTTCAGTCAGACGCTCCTGATGAGGGAAACTGTCCACGTTTTTGGCCACCAGCAGAGCCTGATGAGCTGCGGTCGTCTCTCTGACCGTCTCTGAGGAGAGGAAAACACACAAAACAACATTCAACAGCTGATGCTTATGGTTATGTTATTACTATGTTGTTTATATGTGTATGTTATTTATATGTACAGCTGAGGGGAAAATGATTCGCCTGTAAAATATATGTGTTCTCTTTCTAATGTTTCTCAAGTGATATTAAATAGAGCAAAATTTCAGAGAATTTCCGATAATATTTTTTCTTCTAGAGAAGTTCTTAATCATTTTATTTTGGCTGGAATAAAAGCAGTTTTTTTTATTAAAATCATTTTAAGGTCAATTATTTTAAAGTCAAGGCCTTTTTAAGCATGGCGTGAATACTTTTTGGGACTACCCAACCATTCTAGAGGACTGGGTCAAACAATGTATCCTGAAGGCAGTGCCCTGTATTAGGATAATTTGCACCAATACACACAGCAGTGCTAGTGACAGAGTGTTTTGATGAACATGAAAGTGAAGATTATTTCCAATGGCCTGCACAGCCACCAGAGCTAAACATTATTGAGCACTTTGGCATGTTTTGGAGGAGCAAATCAGGAAAGGTTTTCCTCCACCAGCATCACATAATGACCGTGCCCCTATTCTGGGGAATGATGGCTCAAAATTCCTCTGGCCACCGTGCAGGACTTGAATCTGTCATTCCCAAGACCAACCGATGCCATTTTGGCCACAAAATAAGGCTATAAACACTATATTACTGAATTATTGTGGTTGTTTAATTTTCATTGTCCAACCCCTGTATATGTACAGTATGTTTTGTATATGATGATACATATGTATGTGTATATGCAGTGCTGGTCAGACCGATGAAGCTCCTCCAGGTATGCGGGTCGCTGGATTGTCTCCAGTTGGTCGGCCAGGCCATCAGGACAGAGTTGTGCTTCATTCCCCCGAGTCCCGCAGATTGGACGAGATGAGAGATCCCGTCCCGCAGGTTTGAGGACACCACCACATGACAGAAACCCTTAGTCTTCTCCGCCGCCATCGCTGACTTTATATTCTACAGGCCAGAATAAAACACACAAATAAGCCAAACCCCATCAGACGTGTAGTCAGAGATGTGTTCATTACAGGCGGTGTCCACTAGAGGTCAGTGTGAGTTCAGTAAAGTCTGGAAACTGTGGATTTGAGGGCACAAACTGCCTTGAGTGTCTGTGATTGTTTGTATCGAGCACTTTACAAACCAAGGGCTAATCACTTTACATAAGGAGGACTTTTTGTTCCCTTGAATGTTTTTAAAGAGCAAACAGTCTCAATAATGCAAACACAATACAATACAATACACTTAAATGATATATTAGAATCGGGCGCCACGGTGGCGTAGTGAGTAGCACGTTCGCCTCACAGCAAGAAGGTCGCTGGTTCGATCCCCGGCTGGGCCAGTTGGCATTTCTGTGTAGAGTTTGCATGTTCTCCCCGTGGTTGCGTGGGTTTCCTCCGGGTGCTCCGTTTTCCCCCACAGTCCAAACACATGCGGTACAGGTGAATTGGGTAAGCTAAATTGTCCGTAGTGTATGTGTGTGAATGAGAATGTATGAATGTGTTTCCCAGAGATGGGTTGTGGCTGGAAGGGCATCCGCTGCGTAAAACAAATGCTGGATAAGTTGGCGGTTCATTCCGCTGTGGCGACCCCGGATTAATAAAGGGACTAAGCCGAAAAGAAAATGAATGAATGAATGGATATATTAGAATCACGTTAAACTCATATTAATGTATTTTTACTTACTAAGTCTAAATATTTTCACAAAAACAAATACAAAACATTGAAAAATAGTTTTAGGGTGTAGATTATAATTATTTTACATTCATAACACTGTATCTTTTTAATTAGTTAGTGATGCATCATTATACTAAATAACATAACATTTTTTTATATTTTATTGTCTTTTTACTTAATTTTTGACACAATGTAAACAACAAATATTTTAAACTAATACTTAAAACTTTCACAAAATATAAATACATAAAAATCAACAAATAAATCAGTTTTAGGGGGTTGATTATGATCATTTGGCAGGGTTCAACGCTAAGGATTTTTTCTACTGGCCCGATCTGTGGTGGAGATTTTTACGAGCCCTACCAACATTTTCACTGGTCCCACCAAAAAAAAAAAAAAAAAAACGAAGTTAACAGCTATTTCTTAGCCACATATTTTAAACAATATGTCAAAAATGACGTCTGTGAATATAGAATTGAAATACTTTAAAATATGATTACATGTATAACGAGCAAAATTCAAAGTTTTATGCAAACAAAAAGAGCAGTATGGACAATTTGCAGGGCCGAGCGTCTCTCACTCTGGCCCCGGGCCATCGGGCAGTCCTTATTGTTGAGCCCTGTTTGGGTCTTTATTTATTAGTTTTTCCTGAGTTTTAATAGACTTACAATAGCCTTAATTTCTCTACCTACTTTCTACAAATAAACATATAAATAATAAATTTATAGAATAAATGTTTAGAATCACATTTATTAATTTATTAACATATTTCGGTCACACTTTACAATGAGGTTTAGTTACTACAGTATTTGTTCATGTTAGTTAACATTAGTTAGTTCCTGTTAACTCTTCATTGTTAGTTGACATTAACAACTGTTCATTGTTAGTTCGTGTTGACTCACGGTGCATTAACTCATGTTCACAAGCATGGACTTGGATGTTAGTAATGCATTAGTAAATGTTTAATTATGATTAATGAATGCTGTACAAGTGTTGTTCATGATTAGTTCATGTTAGTAAATGCATTAACTAATGAACCTTATTGTAAAGTGTGACCCATATTTCTACTTAGTTTTTGTTAACTTAATGGATTATCTTTTTCTTAAGAAATCATTTTAAAGTCAAAATCCATTCATCAAAAATAAACACAAATGCATTAGTTTTAGGTGCAGAATATAATATTAAAAAAATCCTAATAATTTCTGTTTAAATGAATTATTTATTATTGATGAATATGATATTATTAGGCATCACAGTGGTGCAGTGAGCAGCATGATCGCCTTACAGCAAGAATGTCGATAGTTTGAGCCTTGGCTGAGTCAGGTGGCATTTCTGTGTGGAGTTTGCATGTTCTCCCTGTAGTTGCGTGGGTTTTCCCGGGTGCTTCCCCACGGTCCAAAGACATGTGCTATAGGTGAATTGGGCAAGCTTAATTGTATGAAGTGTATCAGTGTGTGAATGAGAATGTATGGATGTTTCCCAGTGATGGGTTGCAGCTGGAAGGGCATCCGCTGCGTAAAACAAATGCTGGATAAGTTGGCGGTTCATTCCACGGTGGCAACCCCTAATTAATAGAGGGACTAAGCCAAAAAGAAAATTAATGAATGAATGTTATTAATAATAATAATAATACATTATTAACTAACAATCTATGAATATTGTTTTATTTTTTAATAGAATCTAAATTGATTTCCAAAAATTCCCTCCAGCTTCAAAGTTAATTTAACCCTTCTATAAAAAAACTAGATTTCATATATTTTAATATGAGAAATTCTCCATTTCTCAGCGAGAATGTTTTATTCATTGCTTCTAAATTAATTAATCTTCCATCACAGAACTGCTGCCCCCCAGTGCCGTTTGAGCTGTGTTTGAGTTTTTTCTTCAAAAAGGTTCAATATTCCCACACACATTGTTTATGAAAGGCCTTTATTTTGTTTTTGAGATGTGTGTGTGTGTGTGTGTGTGTGTGTACATGTTTTTGTGACATGTCAGGACACAAATCTGTATAATGACACAGGTATGACACGGGTATTACAAAAAGGAGGTGAAATATGAGGACATTGGTGACGTCCTCATTTCTCAAAAAGCTTATAAACCCCACAGAATGAGTTTGATCAGAGTAAAGCTGCAAACAGTCTCCTGTGATGGGGGTTTATGGGGTGGGGTGGGGTGAGGGCAATATAATATACAGTTTGGACAGTATAAAATGAATGGAAACCTATGTAATGTACCCACTTTTCACAAAAACAAACGTGTGTGTGTGTGTGTGTGTGTGTGTGTGTGTGTGTGTGTGTGTGTGCGTGTGTGCGTGTACCTGCTCTGCGCGTTTGGCCTGGTTTTCTCTGCTCAGGTATGTTCCCTCCAGCACGGAGCCCACTATGGTCAACCCTTTACCAGCCTTCAGCTGTGTGGTGAAGGACAGGAGACGCGGATGCTTCACACACAGCTCAGAGTCCAGATTGAGCAGGACCAGCAGCTGAGGCCTGCGTGCACACACACACACACACACACACACACACACACACACAGATAAGTTTTAGTGAGGACATTACATCTAAGGCTGATTTACTCTTCACATTTAAAGTGACTCGTGTCTGCATTTACACTGTAGATAGCCACGGGATAAAAAAGAGCGGGCGCTGACTGACAATCCGCTCTTGTTTTTAATTTGTATGCAGGGTTTCATTTCATTTCATCCTTAAGACGAGTTGGTTTTACTTCAGTTTATGGCAGAAACATTCTCATTTGGCTCATTATATCTTCTTTTAATCTAGGCTTTTGTAAACCAGTAGGCATTTCTATTTGTTTTTTGTATTTCGGTTTTAATTTTACTATATGAGCGAGGAAATTGAACCCTCACCAGTATAACCAGCACACACATTCAGCATGTCACACACATTCAGATGTCTGTATATAATTAATAACTGGCTGATGTGGGTTTTGCTGTAGTTAATTCCACTGTCACAGGTGGCAGATGGGTAATAGGATGAAGGAATATATATATATATAAAACATTAAATCAGTGTTGTTTGGTTTTATTGAAATCCTCTTATTAATTCTCTTATTGAGTTATTAATAATACAAGGTTTTATTTCTACGTTCTGTTTTCATCTTCATTTGAGTTCACATTTTACTCATTTATGTTTGCGCTATTTTGTCTTTTTTATTTTTTAATATTTCTTTATAAATATTTTGAGTTTTTTTAATGTCTACACTCACTGGCCACTTTATTAGGTACACCCGTCCAACTGCAAGTTACCACAAATTTCTAATCAGCCAATCACATGGCAGCAATTCAATGATTTAGGCATGTAGACATGGTCAAGACGATCTGCTGGAGTTCAAAGTGAGCATCAGCATGGGGAAAAAATGTGATTTAAGTGGCTTTGAATGTGGCATGGTTGTTGGTGCCAGACGAGCTGGTCTGAGTATTTCAGAAACTGATGATGTACTGGGATTTTCACGCACAACCATCTCTAGGGTTTACAGAGAATGGTCTAAAAAAGAGGAAGTATACAGTGAGTGGCAGTTCTGTGGGCACAGATGCCTTGTTGATGCCAGAGGTCAGAGGAGAATGGCCAGACTGGTTCCAGCTGATAGAAAAGACAACAGTAACTCAAGAAAGCACTCATTACAACCGAGGTCTGCAGAAGAGCATCTCTGAATGCACAACACGGCCAACCTTGAGGCAGATGGGCTACAGCAGCTCTAGTAAGGAGTACCTAATAAAGTGGCCAGTAAGTATATATAACTTTTATCATTTTTTTCACAGCATTCCAGTTTTTATCATCCAGTTGCATTGAAAATTAAGTAAAATAAAATTATTTTGATATTGTATTGTATTGTGTTTCAAATAAAAAACAAATAAAATCATTTTTCAATAATACAATTTTAGCTGAAGAAAATTACAATAACCCTTACCAATATATTACATGTCCAATGTAATAATGATGTTTGCTGTTTTTTCAAACTACTTACTGTACTTAAAATGAGCTGAAACAACAATTCTTGAGAATAAACAGCAAAAATGCACTCGATAAATGTGGAAAAAATATTAAAAGCTTTTATGCAAATGGATAATCCATAAAAAGCTATGCATTTCAGCAAAAAGTGTAGGTTTTTTAAAGATTAGCCATGTGAATAAAGGCTTTTAATATTTTTTCCCCATTTTTTGAGTGCCTTGGACTGATTTCTGAGTTTATCCTGGTGAATCATTATACCCAAAAAGCACCGACACATTGTTTAAGCTACCCCTGAGCACTTTTTGCGAGGACCTGTCCAATCACCTTTTAGTATGTAAATCAGTTGTTGACATCATGTTTCCTAACATGTCGGTGTGTGTGTGTGTGTGTTGAGTTTCTGAGAGTTCAGCACGCCAAGTGAAGTCGATAAAGCCAAAAGCACAGGTGAGGCCAAAACACAATGTTTCAACAGACACTCAATGTCAATTCAGACAGACCCAAAAATTAATAATGAACGCCGATTTGTTCCCATTTGGACACAGACATACAGCCTGTAGATATCTGCACAGGTCTGTTACTGCAGTCGAAATCTCGCTGCGTGTTCTTCCGCACCGATCGCTCCTGCTGTTTATTCATTCTCTTTACCCGCGGTCAGCTAAGAACAGTTTTCTTCTTGACTGACTGGTTCCGCTGAATTGATAGAGAAGAGCCGACCACTCTCTTTGCTGAGGTTTCATTCACTATGATGGTCCTGATAAGAGATAAAAGAGCTCTCTGGAATGAACTCTAATAAAAATACGTTGTTGCCTTGGTAAAGCAAGCATAATGTAAACAGAAGTAATCATTTCTCTAAAAGTGCTCAGTGATTAAGATGTGTTGACAATTATTATCAGCATAATTGGTTGAGACTGTTGAGTCAAGATGTAAAACAGAAAATGGGGAAGTTTAAGCTTTTTATCTCATTATTTTTCTTAAGCATTTTATTATTCATAAACAAACAATTTTCAAAACGCACTACTTTAATTTAATTAATGACAAAACATTCAAATCTTTATGTGTAAAGCCTGTTGTATTGTCAGGTGTTTGTTACCTATTAAATATGTATGTTGTTCTAAGAAT
>CAIGQQ010030348.1:2298708-2372421 GCA_903798035.1 Danio albolineatus | reverse complement strand
ACTGTTGTTCATTTGAATCATCCTGTCTACCAGTCTGTATCATAACATTGACATGCATTATACAGACATGTCTACACTGGTGTATAGAAACATCTAGATTTACAACTAAAGGGTATTTTATGGCAAAACAAATCAAATCTGCAGTATACAAATGACACTTTTCTATAAAGCATATATTTATAATCATGAAAATACAGAAAAAATATAAATTATTAAAATTATTATAACCTTAAAAATAGGGAATTGCAAAAGTTTGTGTGCAAAAATACTGACATTTTGGAGCAACTTCTCTTTTAAGTTAACGTCCAGTAGTTTGCTAAAACCTCTAGTTTAAACTGTTAGTGACTTTTTCAGTTGTATTATGCAACTCAGTTGCTGTTTTTCCCTTATCATGATTTGCAATATCAGGAAAATCCACAGCATTTTAAATGTGCTTGATGCAAATCAGACATCCCTTGTGAAAAAGTACACTTTAAAACAGTGCATACTATGTATATACAAATGCACTTAATTACAAAAATAATTAAAATTATTTAGACAGATAAATGTATGCTATTCAAATTAAATTGAATTTCTATTATCTATGTTTTGAAGTGCAAGTGTGCAAGACTTACCGTCTAAATTCTAAAGTAATACAGTAATTGCTGTTGTAATGATGTGCAAACTGATATTATTGAGTACTGTAACAAGTTGCATTGAATGTGCAGTTTGAATGAGTCTTTAATGCACTATAAGAACGCAATATATCTGTATTTTAAATATTAAAAGTAACAAATAATTTAGTTCTGTATCACATCCCTCGAACAAAAGTGATGTTTTTTTTTTCTAATATCAGCCTTTGAGTTCCACTGTGAATACGATGAATTAATTTAATACAATAGTCCAACAAGGAAGTTCCAGGTGGAAGCAATTCCATGCAAATGTCAACCTTGACAAGTTTCCACCAAAATAGAGAAACCTTTTATACTTTTTTAAAGCAAGTATTTTACAGTATTTTGAAAATGCTTAAAAATGTCTCTCTCAATGTTTTTAAACTATTATATTTGATTTACCAAAATGCCACAAGTGGCAATTTCCATACCTGTCAACCCTCCTGTTAACCCTCCCAGGATTCTCCAGTATTTTACAGTTCTATCCCGCTATCAGCCTGTAAAGGTATTTCTCCCGTATTTCTCCCATATTTTCAGTCTTTCACTGAAGGGTGGCGATAAACATTAAAGAGCCGATCCTCCCTATACACAACCCATACCACCGAACCACCAGGGGCCGCCCCTTGCTCTTAAATGTGAGTCAGTTCTGTGCTTTTGGTTTATTTAGGCATGAAACACTTTGAAATAAATATAAAAACGGCAGGATTCCCTTTCCTTTTCATTACAGGTGCCGTCGCTCCTCCTGTGCAATCCTCAAAACAGTCATAAAGTGGTGCGTGACTGTCAGACGCGCTCCATAGTGATAAACAGATGCTGTTTCCCAAACGGATTCTGTACACTCGATATGAAGCGTATCGAAAGTCTGGGTTTTGGGTGTTTGAACAGACATACACACACAATTAATAATAATAACATCTAATGATGTCCATCTTGATAGTTTTTTTTTTCAAACACAACTAATTTTGTCCTAAATGAGCATAAAACATTAGAAAAGCAATCGAATGCTTTCATTATAACGTTAGATGTGTGCATGTTTAAAGTGACGCCTCTGTTATTTAAAGTAATCAAACAAAAAAATCTAAATAAATGAGATTCATTCGCTGCTCTTTATTCAGAATGTGTGAGTTATACAGTGAGAAAAAGATTCATGAGATTTGATAACTTGATTCTTTTTCTTTAATAAGATAAACTGTTTGCTAATGTATACAACTTTTAAATTTTCTTTTGTAAATAAATATTACTGATCGTTTAACTGTTTATTTACAATAAAAGAGCTCCAGAAGAACATTTATTATGGGTTTTAACATTTAATACATGGTTATAACATGGGTTATTACATTTAATATGGGGGGGAGAGTACTAATTTTCACATCCCAATGTTGACAGGTATGCCAATTTCACATCCGTCACATCCATAACGTAGAGATGTCACATCCATAACGAAGCTTTTTCCTCATAAATACAAAAATGTTAAATTAAATAAAATCAGCGATTATTGCTCTACAGTGAGCCGACTCTTATCCGACGGATTAGCATTATTTCTTTTGGGCTGTGCAGTTTAATTCACAGAATTTCTACAAAGTATGTTGTATACTGTAAACATGCAGACTTTTTTGTCACATCCATAATGCATGTTTATTTTCCTCAATTTAAATATACATTTTTTTTATTATTTTTCTGCTCCCATAACTCTGTGGTTAGTTGTTTAGGAAAATATAAACAGTTGCTTCAACATAACCTTAAAATATACTTCCTATGTGAATTTATGTTTTGAGTTTTTACTGCAAATGTCACATCCATAACGCTGGAATTCCTCATTGACCGAGTTACATTTTAGACACCATATTGTTTGCTGATATCTATTTTGCTAAGGGAAATACAAAGTAAAGCAAAAGTAGAATATTTTGTTTTGCTTTTTGAATGAATCAAGTGAGTTAATGATTCAATGATCAATTAATTAAACCAATCACTTTGTTTCCAATTGAATAAGTCCTTTGAAAGAATGATTCATTGAATCGCTCATTAGGACAGGTTGTTTTATAATGACGGGTCTAGAAAAACGGGTCTCTTGTTTAATTAATAATTATATCTGTTTAATAAATCTGTTTTGTTTAAATGCACCAAAATACACTGCATATATTCACTGAGAAATGGATAAAAATATTAATTTTCTTAATGGGCTGTCCTCAATTATGCTGAGCACTGTATATTCAAGAGAAAAAAAATCAAAAGTGCACAAAACAACAAAAGCATTCATAATCAAGTTACTATGAATCATTTTCCAATCTATTTATGCATAAAAGTGGTCTTTCCATGGCACATGATTTGATGAATCACTGATGTCTGAAGCCCAAACGCTGTTAGATGACACACACTCTCAAGCTATAAAAGATCACCATGGAGGAAATCAGTTCAGATACTAGTAATGTGATTTATTCCACATTCCTCACGGTCAACATGACATTAGCTCTTCTAGAAAGTCTAAAATGCACCAGTTTAAAATGCTACAGCACTCTGTGTGTGTGCTTTACCTTTGAGGAGGTAAAGCACACACACACAAAGGATGCATTCTGGGAGTCGAGCACTTCAGATTGAATTACACTGCAGTGCCCAGAACAGACAGACACAAGAACATGAACGGCCCACTAGAGGATTCAATGGTCAAACCGACCAGGGTCATGGTGATAAAAATATCACAGGCTGATTAATGGAGCAAAAACACTGGCATTCTGAGATGTACTGAAACTGTTTTCTGCATTAATGCTTGTTCAACATGTATTATTCACAATAAAACTGTCTAAAAATTTGGGAAAAGCACCTAAAAATTATTTTAAGTAACAGGTAATCTGATTTTTTTCTTTATGTGATACTAGGGCAGCACAATATTGAGAAAAAAAAATGACAGTGACATATTTTGTTTTTCTGTATATTGTAATTTGAATACAATATCACCAGACGAATTCAGTAGCTCTATTTGGTAACAATTCATGATTTTAGATTGATTGGTTTGATTTTATAGGTGAGGGTATCTGCATAAAATATCATTCATTCATTTTCTTTTCGACTTAGTCCCTTTATTAATCCGGGGTCGCCACAGCGGAATGAACCGCCAACTTATCCAGCATTTGTTTTACACAGCGGATGCCCTTCCATCTGCAACCCATCTCTGGGAAACATCCATACACACTCATACACTACAGACAATTTTAGCCAACCCAATTCACCTATACCACATGTCTTTGGACTGTGGGGGGAAACCGGAGCACCCGGAGGAAACCCACACAACCATGGGGAGAACATGCAAACTCCACACAGAAATGCCAACTGACCCAGCCTAGGCTCGAACCAGCGACCTACTTGCTGTGAGGCGAACGTGCTACACACTACACCACCGTGGCGCCCTTATATCATCATAAACTTTAATCAGAATAGAACTTCGCTTCTCTTTTCAATAACATCTCTTCTCTGGTGTGAGGGCGGGATCAACCTGTCACTCACATGAGATCCACCAATAGCAAAACACAACAATCTGACAATCCAATCAACTAATAAAAATCAAGTTTCGACTTGCATTTGCAATTCATTCATGTATACAACATTAATTTATACAGTTCAGAGAAATGTTGAGTCTGAGATGAGCAGATGACTGACAATAATGGAGTTTGTTTATATTTTTACTGCATTGTTACTTGTCAACATGTTGTTTATAGTACCGAGCAATGTCTCAACACTTGCCGTCACAGATATGAGTATTGATGGATGTTCACATTCAGAAACAGGAGAGCTGAAAGAGTTTTGCTCCATTATCTCCATAAACAATGTCCAAATATGATGGACTTTGATTTGTGTTCCTATTTAGCTCTATTTGTCCAAACTAGCCACAAGCTGAGGCTTAAACCAGAAGCATATTAGCACAAAAAGGGTTATCTTGTCCTAAAGGTGTTTCATAACACATTAGGTTAGATTACAGAACGGAAAAGGTGATATTTTACACAGAAATGGTAAAACCGGTTTCACAAATATCTGAGCAAACAACAACAACATTTTTGTAACTTTTCTTTCATACCACATGACATCTCTCTCTCTCTCTATACTGTTGAGGTGTGTCCCAAATCGCATACTTGTGCACTATTCTCCGCCATTTTGTAGTATAAATAGTGTAAGTAGTGCGTTCACACTGAAAACTCTAACAATAATAAGTGCACTTGAATTACCCGGATGATGTATTCATTCGACCGGTAATATGAAGTGTGTATTGATGGACACTTCACGCACTCAGCGACCCCAGCTTTGCGCACATAACGGAAAGGACGAAGCTATCAGGCGCACATGTTGGATAACTTTATTTATTTTGGACTGTAAAAGCAAAATTCTCCAACAAGAGTGATTATAGCGCCTCCAGATGGTGAATGCGATTATACTCATGCAGGTATTATTAGGTATTTTGGTCATTTACCGTCAAACGTCATCAGGGAAACAGTTTGAACTTCCGCTTAGTATAAAAGGCATTAGTGTTACATTTGGGACAGCACTACATACATATACTGTGCTGTTGAGTGTGTAAGTGCATAAAACAGCAACCCGTGCCTTGGAACGTAAATGGAAAAAAACTAATTTAGAGGTCTTTAGAATTGCGTACAAAGACAAAGACACTATAGGAGGGCCCTCAAATCTGCCAGGGCTGAGCACCTCCGTAAACTGATAGAAAATAACCATAACAATCCTAGATTTCTATTTAACACCATTGCTAAATTAACAAACAATCGGTCATCGTTGGAACAAAATATCACACCGCAAATGAGTAGTGAAGACTTTATGAATTTTTTCAGTGATAAAATAGAAGGCTTTAGACAAAAAATAGATGCTAAAATCTCTGTACAGCCTTATACTTCAGATCCAGTAAACATTCCACTGAACCAAATTAGCCTACAGTGCTTCGAGAACATAGAACAGGAAGAGCTAGACAAAATTATAAATAGTTCTAAACCAGCTACGAGTATGCTAGACCCAATTCCAACAAAATTACTGAAAGAACTGCTACCTGTAATAGGAGAACCTCTTCTTGACGTTATCAACTCTTCTTTGTCATTAGGACATGTTCCAAACTCTTTCAAGATAGCTGTTATTAAGCCTATTATTAAGAAACCACAACTGGACCCTTGCAACTTAGCTAATTATAGGCCTATTTCAAATCTTCCATTTATGTCTAAAATACTAGAAAAAGTTGTTTCTGCTCAATTATGCTCCTTTCTGCAGATGAACAATGCTTTTGAGGTGTTCCAGTCAGGTTTCAGGCCTCATCACAGTACAGAAACTGCATTAGTGAAAATAACCAACGATTTACTATTAGCTGCTGACCAAGGGTGCATCTCGCTGTTAGTCCTGCTAGATCTTAGTGCCGCATTTGACACAATTGACCACAATATCCTCATAGATCGCTTAAACTCTACAGGTGTCCAGGGAACGGCTTTACAATGGTTCAAGTCATACTTAACTAATCGTTACCAGTTTGTGAATATTAATGGACAACCTTCACAAGTCAGGCCAGTTAAGTATGGGGTGCCTCAAGGTTCAGTTTTAGGCCCTTTGTTGTTTACAATTTACATGCTGCCCCTGGGAGACATTATTAGAAGACACGGTATCAGCTTTCACTGTTATGCAGATGATACTCAATTATATATTTCTACTAAACCTGACGAGACTTCTAAACTATCAAAACTAACTGAGTGTATTAAAGATGTTAAAAACTGGATGACCAACAACTTCCTTCTCTTAAACTCAGACAAAACTGAACTATTACTTATAGGACCTAAATCCTGTACACAGCAGATCTCACAACTCGACCTGCAACTAGAGGGATGCAGAGTTAGCATTAGCTCTACTGTTAAAGATCTGGGTGTCATATTAGACAGCAATTTAACTTTTGAAAGCCATATCTCCCATATCACAAAAACTGCATTCTTTCATCTGAGAAATATTGCTAAGCTACGAAGTATGCTATCCATCTCAGATGCAGAAAAGCTAGTTCATGCTTTTATGACTTCCAGGCTGGATTACTGTAATGCTCTGCTCGCTGGTTGCCCAGCCTCCTCTATTAACAAACTTCAGCTAGTACAAAATGCAGCCGCCAGAGTTCTTACCAGGTCTAGAAAATATGATCATATCACCCCAATTTTATCCTCATTACACTGGCTGCCTGTTAAGTTTCGTATTGAGTTTAAAATATTACTTCTTACATATAAAGCATTAAATAATCTAGCTCCTGTTTATCTAACCAACCTTCTGTCTCGCTACAATCCAACCCGCTCTTTAAGATCTCAAAACTCAGGGCTTCTAGTAGTACCCAGAATAGCAAAATCAAATAAAGGGGGTCGAGCCTTCTCATTTATGGCTCCTAAACTCTGGAATAGCCTTCCTGATAATGTCCGAGGCTCAGACTCTCTCTCTCAGTTCAAAACTAGATTAAAGACCTATCTTTTTAGTAAAGCATACACTCAATACGTCACTTAGCTGTATGATGCATGAATGTGCTCCACGCATCTCATTTATATACACTATGAACTGCAGCTACGCTAATTATTTTCTTTGTTCTCTATTCCAACTGGGGATACCCATCCCGAGGCCCCCAAAGACTTTGCAGCGCCACGGATGCGATCCAAGACCCGTGACGAGACGATCCCAAGGCTCCTTAACCCTGGACCTCGCTGTATCCCGAGCAGCTGCTTGGCGGAGTAGCAAGCAAGAGACGGATTCCTATGACCCTCCAAGGACAGACGAGCCTCGAGTTCTCCAGCCTCCGGCGACTAGACTGCAGCTAGAGCTGCGCACCGATGGATTACTCTTCAGTGTTTGAACTCTAAGTAGTGAATATTAAACACTGAACTGAACTGAACTGAACTCAGCTATATACTAGCTATTAATTTACTAGCTAATAACTAAACTGTCATTTTCAATTTACTATAACCTTCTATGTGAAGCTGCTTTGACACAATCCACATTGTAAAAGCGCTATACAAATAAAGGTGAATTGAATTGAATTGAATAAGTACATAGTGCATAAGTGCATAGTGTATAGTGTGTCGTTTGGGACACAGCTTCTCTCTCTCTCTCTCTCTCTCTCTCTCTCTCTCTCTCTCTCTCTTTCGCGCATGCGTGGCGTTGTGTGTGTGTGTGTGCGTGCTTGAGGTGCGAGGTGAAGGTGTTTGGTGAGTGAGAGCGGCTTTATGCCCGCCGTGGCAGAAATTTTCACTTTCTTTTCTTATATTTGATCGGTTTATTTTGTGGTGTGTCAATAGGTGTTTAAGCTATCCCATCAAGGGATTTCCCTTGGTTTCAGTTTTCCTCGGGTGTCTGTAACCGGTGTATCACTGGGAAACATGACTACCCAAAACACTGCCACTAATTTAGATTCCCTCACGCGGCGCCACGGGGTGAAAGTGGTGTCCGCGGTGAAAGTGGAAGAGTGTATTTTAGCGGTTGGAGATGTCGTTGGACACGAGTGTGTTCTAGCGGCATCTAGAATGAACAATGCTATTGTTTTGTTCTTAAACTCAGTTGAGAAAGCGAACGAGGTAGTGGAGAAGGGAATAGTAATCAGCGGTTTGTTTACCCCTGTACTCCCTCTTTCAACTCCCGCAAAAAAAGTAATCCTATCGAACGTTCCCCCTTTCATTAAAGATGAAATGTTAGTGAAAGAATTATCCTGTTTTGGTAAGATAGTTGGCCCGATGAAAAAAATCGCTCTTGGGAGTAAGTCTGATCTGATTAAACACGTGGTATCTTTCAGGAGATTTACTTATATGATCTTGAAGGATAATAGAACCGAACTCAACCTCAATCTGAAATTTAGAATAGATGACTTTGATTACACCGTCTTTGTAAGTACGGATGTGATGAAGTGCTTTGGCTGCGGAAAAAATGGACATTTAATACGCACTTGTCCAGACAAAAATCACACAAATACACAGAGTGTATCAGATGTAAATGGCGAACAAATTGGTCAAGCAATTCAAACAGACATTGTCCCTGAATCAACTCCAATTGAACAAAGGCCATCCACTAGTGGCTTATCTGAAATAACTCCAGCAGAAGTAGATCGAGGTGAAGATGGTAATAATAAAAACAGTGATTTAGTTATCCCAGTTGAAATCAGTGATGAAAGCAAACAAAGTGAAAACATGGATGTTGTACAGGCTAGCGAAACACAGGTCAAAGAGTCTCTTTTAGAAGAGGTCTGTGAGAGCGATAGTTTAAGGATGGACTTAGATCAGGCTATCTTCAAAGCACCCCTTAAAAGAAAAAAAAACGATAAAAGTTCAGAATCCAAGCAAGCAAGAAAAATAGAAAAAGAGTCAGATGTAGATGAGCTTGATGGAAATGAGAGTGACTTTTCTGATTCTGGTGCCTCTAGTTGTTCTCAAACTGAATGGACATGTCAGAACTATGATGCAGATGAAATTAAGAGGTTTCTAAAAATTACAAAAAATGTGAGGGGAGTAGAGGTTGTAGACTATTTCCCAGACACCAAACGGTTTCTGAAAAACACAAAAATTTTTACGAGCAAGGGATGCTTTACAGACCAAGAAGGATACAGGCTAAGAAAATTTGTGACAAAATTACAAAACTAACCGAATAATTAATGGCAGTGTTTTGGTTATCTTTGTTTACCCTTTTTGGGCATTTATTTCTTTATGGTTTAAGTTTGTTTTTTTATTTTCAAATGGGTGACATTCGCATAGCAACTCTAAATGTTAATGGAGCAAGAGATAGTGTAAAACGCGCAGCGATATACGAAACCATGAGACAGAAACAAATTGATGTTTTATTAATACAAGAAACGCATAGTGATTTATCCAACGCTGCTGAGTGGGCAAAAGAATTTAAGGGTCATTCCTTTTTAAGCCATAAAACCCCAGTTAGCGGTGGAGTTGCTATTTTATTTTCCAATAACTTCACTCCTGTTTCTGTTGAAGTGGATGAGGTTGTAAAAGGCAGATTGTTGAAGATTCGTACCCAAGTCGAAAATGTTACTTTTGTCTTTATTTGTATATATGCCCCAACTCTTCCTGCAGAAAGAATGGTGTTTTTACATACTCTTGATGACATTTTAGATAAATGTAATAGTGAGGAATACTTATTTCTCGGAGGAGATTTCAACTGTACAGAAAACAATATTGACAGAAATCATATAGAACCGCACATGCTTTCACGTAAAAGATTAATTCAGATAACTAAATCAAATGATTTATGCGACATTTGGAGGAGCTTAAATGAAAATGTAAAACAGTATACTTGGGTACATTCCCATGACAGCATGTTGTCGCTAGCAAGATTGGACAGATTTTATTGTTTTAAACACCATCTTAGCATTTTTAAAAACTGCTTTATAAGCCCTGTTGGTTTTTCTGATCACAGTCTGGTCACATGTGTTGCAATGTTGAATACTGTCAAACTGAAAAGTTCATACTGGCATTTTAATATAAATCTATTAAGTGATGCACAGTTTAAAGACACCTTGACATATTTTTGGGAAAATTTTAGAAATGAAAAAGAAAGTTTTAAGTCAATACAAACCTGGTGGGAAATTGGCAAAGTTCAAATCAAACAGTTATGTCAACAATACACTTTCAATGTCACAAAAGATTCAATAAAATCAATAAAAGTTTTAGAAGATGAAATTTTAAAATTTCAAGAAATTGCACAATTAAGTAGAAATCAATCACACATCGAAAACCTTTTTTTAAAGAAATCTCTTTTATCGGACATACAAAGAGTAAAAGCACAAGGGGCGCTGGTCCGATCACGGTTTAAAGATATAGATCAGATGGATGTGCCATCAAAATTCTTCTTTAGCCTAGAGAAAAGGAATGGTCAAAAACGTGTTATACATTCCTTATTTTCTGAGACTGGTTCTCTTTTATCAGATCCTAGTGAAATTCGGAAACAAGCCAACGTTTTTTATGAAAAACTTTATAGTTGTGAACACAAGAGTGATCAGGGTATAGAACAGTGTTTTTATGAGGGACTGTCAAAAGTCTCTGAAGATTCAAATGCAATGCTCAAGGGAGCTATAAGCATTGGAGAACTGCATGAAGCTCTCCAAAGTATGGAGAATGGCAAATCTCCTGGGATAGATGGAATCCCAGTGGAGTTCTATAAATCTTTTTGGTCAGTGATTGGAGAGGACTTGCTAGAAGTTCTCAGTGACAGTTTAGTTGGAGGACTTCTGCCACTGAGTTGTAGAAGAGCGATCCTTACCCTTCTGCCAAAAAAAGGAGATGTGAGAAATATAAAAAACTGGCGACCTGTATCCTTGTTGTGTTCTGACTATAAAATATTATCCAAAGTTTTAGCTACTAGGCTAGGAAGAGTTTTGGAGGAAGTAATCCATCCCAGTCAGTCCTACTGTGTACCTGGTCGATCAATTTTTGATAACATCTATTTAATAAGAGATTTATTTGAAGTTTCGAAAATATTAGGTGTAGATATGTGTTTGATTTCCTTAGACCAAGAAAAAGCATTTGATCGTGTTGAACATGACTACCTGTGGAAAACTTTAGAGGCATTTGGCTTTAATTCAGATTTTATTAGATATATTAAAGTTTTATACAAAGACATTGAGAGTATATTAAAAATTAACGGTGGCTTATGTGCACCTTTCAAAGTATGTCGTGGTGTGAGACAAGGGTGCTCCCTGTCGGGAATACTTTATACATTAGCTATTGAACCTCTCCTAAGTAAATTAAGAAGAGTTTTAGAAGGGGTGAGTTTACAAAGTTGTAAAAACTCGTTGTGCTTATCAGCATATGCTGATGATATTGTTGTTGTACTAAATAAGCAAAAAGACGTGAACATGTTATTAAAAATATTAGCTGATTTTGAAACAATCTCCTCAGCAAAAATCAATTGGGATAAGAGCCAAGCAGTGTTGGTTGGAAAATGGGAAAAAGCGGTACCAATACTGCCAATCGGGTTAAATTGGAAAAAAGATGGATTAAAATACCTAGGAGTGTTTTTAGGAGATGAAATAAGTGTTCAAAAAAATTGGGAGGGATTAATTGAAAAACTCAAAGGCCGTTTAATGAGATGGAAATGGATTGTAAAAAACTTGTCATACAGAGGACGTACACTTATCATTAATAATTTGGTGGCCTCCTCTTTATGGCACCGATTGGCATGCATTGATCCACCTGTTTCTGTACTGATAAAAATTCAGTCCACTCTTTTAGATTTTTTTTGGGACAAAATGCACTGGATACCACATAATATATTATACTTACCAAAAGAAGAAGGAGGACAAGGACTTGTTCATTTGCAAAGTAGAACTGCTGCTTTTCGACTCCAATTCATACAGCGTTTTCTCACTGGCCCAGAGGACTTAAGCTGGAGACCTGTGGCCAGTACGATTTTCAGGACTATTGATGGTCTGGGCTTGGACAAGTCTTTGTTTTTGCTGGACCCCAAGAGAATTAATGCGTCCAAAGTGCCAGAGTTCTATAAGAATCTTTTTAAAGTTTGGAATCTTTTTCAAACAAAAAGAAGCGACTCTACATTGTCCTTATTCTGGCTATTAAAGGAACCTTTGACTCATGGATCACGGTTGGACATTTTAAGTACATGTGGAACAACAGCTGAAACTTTTATTAAATCTAAGATTGTTACTGTGAATTGTTTAGTTAGAGTAGCTGGTTCAAACTTTGAGAAAATTGAAGACCTTGCTGACTTTGTAAAAGTAAGATCGCTTCGAGTTGTAACTCAAGTGTTACAAAAGTTAAAATCTGCATTTACAGAAAAAGAATTAAGCATGATACAAAGTTACTGTAAAGAAAAATGTGTACCTAACGAAAAAGACCCATTTCCAAATCTGCTAATTTCACCAGATTTAGGGGATTTTAAAGGGTTCTTTTTAGAGTCAGAAAATTTTGTGGATATGGACTTGTTTGAATGCAATGGAAAAAAACTGTACAGAGCTTGTGTGAAATCTTTTAACAAAAAAACATTACACGAAAGAGTTGATACACCTTGGCGAAATGTCTTAAGGTTGAGTAATGATGTTAAGCCAGAGTGGAGAGCACTGTACAAGCCACCGTTAATTAAAAGAGTTGGAGACTTGCAATGGCGCATTTTACATGGAATCATCGCTGTCAATGCTTTTATTTCTGTTTTAAATCCTGGGGTTAACAGTGAATGTCCTTTTTGTTTTCAAAGAGAAACTGTTTTCCATACCTTTCTATATTGTCCAAGACTCAAAAGTTTATTTGATGGTTTGGTAGATATTTTTAGTTGTTTTAATGAAACTTTTTCTGTCCAAACTTTTATTCTAGGTTTTAAATATGTCAAAAAACGAAAAGGTGAATGTCAGTTGTTAAATTTTATTTTGGGAAAAGCTAAAATGGCCATTTATATTAGCAGGAGAGAAAAAATTGAGCAACAATCTGATTATAATGTTGAAAGAGTGTTTGCTGCTATGATTAAATCAAGACTTTTAATTGATTTTCGTTTTTACAGAACTATGAACTCTTTAAATATGTTTGAAGAAGTATGGTGTCATAAAAATGTGTTGTGTTCTGTCATTGAAAATGAACTCTGTTTTGCACCCTTTTTATGAAAAAAAAAAAAAAAAAAAAAGTTTTAAAGTAACAATTTTTTTTGATAAATAAAGAAGATTGAAAAATAAAAAAAAAAAATCTCTCTCTCTCTCTCTCTATACTGTTGAGGTGTGTCCCAAATCGCATTACTTGCAGACTATTCTGTGCCATTTCGTAGTATAAATAGTATAAGTAGTGTATTCACGCTGAAAACTCAAATAAATTCTAAAAAATAATTAAGTTCACTTTAAATACTCAGATAATGTAATTATTCAACCATTAAAAAAAGGGTGTAATGTTGAACACTTTACGCACTCAGTAGTTGCAGTTTTGCTCATGAAGGGGTGGAGCTATCGGAAACGTTATATTGGATTATTTTTTATTGTGAAAGCAAAATTCTCTCAGGTAAGTGATTATTCCACCTCCAAATGTGGCTGTACTGATGGTATTTCTAGAGCTTGATAATTTGTGTGTGTGTGTGTGTGTGTGTGTGTTTGTTATTTGTCAAAATGAGCTTTTGACTTTTATGGGTGAGGGTGTTGCGTTCGCAAGTATATGTGCATGTGTGTGTGTGTGTCTCTCTCCCTCCCTTACAATCCTCAGACCCCTAATGACGCCGGCAACGTGCCCTGGGATTGGTTGGAGTGACTCAGGGCGTCCTTTAAAAAGAGGAATACGGGCTCGGGTTGAGAGAGCGAGTTTGGCATGTTGTTTATGCATTTTGTTGTGATATTATAAAACGATTCTGTTGCTACGTGTTATTTTTGATGGTGTTTTCTGTGTTGTGAGAATTGCAACTTTTTGTTGTAAACCTATCCGTGTTTTCCCATCGTATTATTTTGTTTTTAGGTTTGTTTGTTTGTTTGTTGACACTGTAAATATTGAAGTATATTCACGGTAAGAAGCAGTAGGGGTTGGACACCACACTTTTCTTTTTGTAAATATTTTCTCCTGTTTTTTTTATATAACTAGTTAGGGAGGTAGTGACAGACTTTGTATTTTTATTTCTAGTATTTTGTTAGCTGTAGTTAGTTTCGTTTGGATGTTTAGTTAGAGTGTGCTTTTTGTTTATTATTTTCTGTGGGTCTTCTCCGAGGTAGTTGGCTTAACGTTTTTGGGTGATTTAAATAAAAGAAAAACATAAAAAAAGACAAATAAAGGGACCTGATTCCAAAGGTCATAAAAGTGAATTTTATTTGTC
Source organism: Danio albolineatus (assembly GCA_903798035.1). Taxonomy (NCBI): domain Eukaryota; kingdom Metazoa; phylum Chordata; class Actinopteri; order Cypriniformes; family Danionidae; genus Danio; species Danio albolineatus. Next base: position 2,357,983 of record CAIGQQ010030348.1, on the reverse strand, counting down.
TGGTGGTCTTTTATGTTGCAGCCTTGACCCTAGACCAGGGTCGTAACATTTGGTAGTTTAGTCATTTATTTCACTAATTTAGCAACTATTAAACGTTGCTATTAATCCATTTCAAGAGTTCACACCTAGATATGCTTAGCGTTTATAGCAGGTTTAGCATGCTGTCCCGGGAGAGAACCCTGAGCTCGGAGATATTTGAGCCTAAGGCTTCCGCCCAGTCAATAAACATATAAGGGGATCTGAGATCAGGTAGGTCTCGAAAGCTCCCCCCTAGAAATGGGGAAAAAAAGGAGGAGATGGGGTGGAAGGGGGAATTCTTCCAAAACGAAGATAGAGCAGTAGGGAAAAAAATGATCTGTTTATAGTAAGCTTGGATTGCTCTAATTGGATTATTGCTGATTACAGATGATCAGCCAGGCGTGCTTAATCATATCACGTGCTCCTCTCGAAATTAGTTTATGAAACTTCACTTAGTAAAAAACTCCATTTGGAACGACACTAAACTCATACACTATATGGTCAAGTGTATATAAATGTATAGTGTACAGCGTGTCATTTGGGATGCAACTTTTATATATGAATCAAAAGATGCTAACATTCATCAGATGGACATCATCTTGCCATCCGTTCTTGTTAGGCTTCCCCAGGAGTGTCTCAAAATACACCAGGAAAATAAAAAGCTGCCAGGAATTTCTGGTAATAAATTGGTCCCACCTGTGGTGAAACGTTTTCAAGATATTTTTTTTTCTTGGTTTGAAATAATGGAAAGTAAAGATTTCATTGTTCAATGTAACATTTTGCAATAGGAACATTTTAATCAGCTGCTTATGTGAGCAGAAAGAAGAAAATGTACACTAATTTAAAACAAAATGAGACTAATGTATTTTTTAAACATGATACAAGCAGTAATTTTGATAAATGTTAGTTATTATACTACATAATATAGTATATAAATTTATAAACACAGCTTTGCACAAATATTTGGTGTTACAATATTGCCTTTATAAGCACACTTGGCAATAAAACTGATTCTGATTTAGTTGCTAGTACACTCTCAGAAAAAAAGGTACGAGAGCTGTCACTGGGATGGTACCTTTTCAAAAGGTACACATCTGTAAAGGGTCCGTATGAGGCATGGGACGATAACTGTTTTCAAGGTATACTGCGGTTTGGCCAACATTTTCTGTAATACCATTCCTAAGGTATGTGTAAGATTTTTTTTTTTTTACTTTTTTGTTTCATTTTTAGGACAACAGTCTCTCCAGCAGAAAATATATGCAAAGATGCCATTTTAAATTGTAAACAAATTGAGACAGTAGACGTCTGAATAATTTACAGTATTTAGTCTGGCATGTTTACTGCTCCAAAATATTTTAAACCTTTCAAAAAATAAAATATATTATGTTCAAAGGAGATTTTTAATTTTTTTACTCAGACATTTGAAAATATATATTTTAGAGCAGTAATCACAATACTGTGATACTGTGAAACCGTGATATTTTATCCAAGTTTATGATACAGTCAGAATCTTACACCGGCCCATGCCTAGTCTGTATTAATATCTCATGAGTACATATTACCTAAACTCTACAAAGGTGTACCTCTTAAAATTTTTAGGTACAAAAAATGATGTCTGCAAAATTGTTGCAAACAATTTATATGGGTTGAACTTACACAAACAAATTAAATTGAGTAATGTTCAACTTAATTTGTTTGTTTAAATTCAGCCCAAAGAAATTTACAACCACTTAACTTAAAAAAAAAATAAATAAATCCAAGGAATCATCTTTGAATATTTTTTTTCAGGTGTACAAATACATGTTTTTGAGGTACCAATATGGACCCTTTAAGTACAAATGAGTGTCTTTTAAAAGTTACCACCCCAGTGACAGCTCTCGTACCTTTATTTTCAAGAGTGTATGATGTTTAGTTGAAAATTAAGTGTTACCTTTTTGTAACCTTATTGTGAATGGTTTATAATTGTATAATGATTCTTTAATATGTATAATGTAAAATGTAATTCATTCATTCATTCATTTTCTTTTCGGCTTAGTCCCTTTATTAATCCGGGGTCGCCACAGCGGAATGAACCGCCAACTTATCCAGCATTTGTTTTACGCAGCGGATGCCCTTCCAGCCACAACCCATCTCTGGGAAACACATCCATACATTGTCATTCACACACATACACTACGGACAATTTAGCTTACCCAATTCACCTGTACCGCATGTCTTTGGACTGTGGGGGAAACCGGAGCACCCGGAGGAAACCCACGCAACCACGGGGAGAACATGCAAACTCCACACAGAAATGCCAACTGGCCCAGCCGGGGATCGAATCAGCGACCTTCTTGCTGTGAGGCGAACGTGCTAACCACTAGGCCACAGTGGCGCCCTGTAAAATGTAATGTTTGTTAAAATTCTAATTTAACCTCCACCTCTCTCTCTCTCTCTCTTTCGCTCTCAAACATGCACACTCACTCACTAAAAATGCAACAGGGAAATATAAAAGCTGCCAGGAATTTCTTCTAATGAATTGGTTCCACCTGTGCAACGACCTTTAAAATGGCAAAATGTCCAAATCTCTGAGTGTTTGGATGCGGTGCGAACTACAGGACGCACATATTTTGGAAGCAAACTAACTTCCACCAACTGGATAATCCAGAATAATGTGGATCTGGCATGTAAGATCAACCATAGCCTCACAAACACACATCCGGTCAGAAACTGTGTGATTTAGACCTCCAGCTGAGTTCATTTATGAAGCTGGATTTGTGTTCTCAGTGCTTGTTTCCTGCTCTTTGAAGAAAAGACTGCACCTTAAAGTTTTGTGACGCATAAAACAATTCATAAATAAACTATAAAAACACAATCACTGCTGTACAATAAAAACACAGACGGCTGAGAATTCAAATAAAATATTATATGACAAGCAGTCATGATAACAAATGTTTTTGTGTTATTTTAACTTATCTTAACAAGTAAATTAAGTCTCGGCTATTTTTTAAAGGTATACAAAGTTTAACTTAATATTTTTAGTGAGATTTATTAAATGTAAGCTGAGATAACTAAAAAAGTTCATTTGATTTAATTAAAAAAATTTAAGGCAGCAAGATGTTTTTTTACAGTGTACCGAAATATGATTTACGTCCATATGAATATTTATTTGAAATTATAGGTCATATATTTGAACATATATGTACATATTTGTATTGTCAATGGTTGAAAAAATCAGACATTTTTGCAATATTTTAAAATATAATGTTGCATATATGACATTTATTTTATATACGCACTGTAAAAAAACAGGGGTTGCACACAATTCATTCATGTTGTCCCAACACATATTGATCAAGTTAACTTAACATTTTTAACAAATTTAAACCACAAAAAAAATTAAGTTGTCCCAATGAAATCTCAAGAATTAATAAATAAGTAGTTTGAACGAGCAAAAAAAATTAATTAATTAATTAATTTTTGTGTGTGTGAAATCCAAGCATAACCTTTAATGTCATATATAAAATATACATTGCTATATATCAGATTTCTAAATGCGTTTCAATAGTCTAAAGGCTCAAATAGGTTCATGTTCGGTCAAAGCGGTAGTCAGAAAAGACATATAATAAATAATCAGAATATTTATTTACAAAAAAGGTGATAAATGAGCACATAACAGGATCTGAAAAATTAATAAACGCTCAGAATTACTTTTAAAACAACACTAATCAACAGATTGGAAGTATCCCTATTTAAATTGATAATAATTTCTCAACTTTTAGGATGCTAAAATTGCAAACCACATTTGACGGTCAGACTTTATTGTGATGGTCTGTTTGTTGAATTTAAGTTACATTGCAACTAATTCTTATTAGATTATAAGTAGACTGTTAGGTTGAGGTTCGGGGTAGGGTTAGTGTAAGTTGACATGTACTTGCAAAGTTTCTCATAGTCAGTTAAATGTCTGTTGAATGTCAGTATCAACACATACTAAGCAGACAGTCTACTAATACTCAAATGGACCATTGAGATAAAGTGTTACCCATTTGATAACCATATTCAAATTATTTCTAAAATACATTGTTAACAATTTCCTGTACAATCTACAGTAACAGTCCACAATAATGTACTGTAAATCAATCAATTTACACGTGTACTGTATTTACAATCCATCTCTATTTATTCTACTGTATATGTATTTACAATATTGTATATCTTCTCTGTAAAATATACAGCCATTTTCACGATGCAACTTTAAAATACAGTAACATACTCCATAACTCTCCTACAGTAAAAAAAAAATATATAAAGTTAAATATTGCATAATTAAACAAGAAAAAATAGTTACAGTGTAAGAAAACAATCAAATGTGATTGATGGTGTTTATGATTTCAAATGAAGCCCAGTTATATGTAGCAAGTTGCGAATTTCAGTCTAAATAAGAAACCTTGTGTAAACTATACTGTGCAGTAATGGCAACCACAAACAAATATTAAATCATATTGTCCTCTAACAACAAAACTGCAGCTGGTAAAAGTAAGTAATACAGTACAGTGATCTGTGTCCTTAACACTCTGTTCTGCAAAACAGAAATGTGATCCTGCCACCTGCTGATTGTCTGTGGTAAAGCAAGCAGGACTCAATCCTCAATCAAAACATCTCACAGCACTTCTGCATGAACTTCCCTTCTCATTTGACATGTGAGTGCAGTTCAATTAATGACTTCATATCTATTATGCTAACAAAACAACAACACGGAGAGAGAGCAACCTAGAAAAGTCTTTCCTGGCAGCCTGACAGGTACAAAGCCTAACTTTCCACTTGTTGACGAGTTTTCGCACAAGGATTCTTTAGACCTCCAGAGTTATTTCCATGCTGCATTTATAGAGCAAACAAGCAGACTCGTTTGTCCTGGTTTAGGCCCTGAAGGAGAACTAAACTACTTTATTTATGCTTTAACTAGTGGGGTACCAGAGTCAAGACTGAAATTATATATCCCAGACAGATTCTGGCGTTAGGTTTTGTTCAAATGTAAATAAAAGCTGAGAAATATTTACTTCCAGAAGGAAGGATCTTGTACATCATCTTATTATCTTTTAGGAGATCTTATTGTAATGTCCAGTCAAAAAACAAACTTTCTGGTTAAATGAAATTAACTTTAAGTCAGATTTTGCAAGAGGTATGAATAATTTCATGCCTGACCATGTGAAAACAGGGAAAGTATAGGTGATAATAAATAAAAATAACTTAAAGCAAACTAACTAAAGCTGAAAGTCTTAAAAGAAATGAATATTGACTGAAATAAAATAACTACACCTACAATTTTAAAATGGAAACAAAAATGGAAAAAACTTAGATGGATAGATAGACGGATACGATTTAATATATTTAAAAAATATATAAAATAATCAAACAATCAAAAAAATTAAAGCAAATTAACCAAAGCTGAAAGATATTTAAAATAATTTTTTATTGTCTGAAATAATATAACTACACTTACAATTTTAAAATGTTAGCAAAATCAAAAAATATATGGATAAATAATATTTAATACATTTTATAAAATATATAAAATAATAATAATAATAATAATAATATACAATTATAATATTAAATGATAAAAAATACAAATAAATAAACAAAAAAACTACTAAAGATTAACAACAAAGAAAATTAAAAATGTTTAAAATATTTAGAAATTAAAATATTAATAAAATTATATACTAAATATAAACTATTCTAAAATAGCACTGTTAAAGGAGAAATGATGACAAATTTCTAAATTCATTCATTCATTTTCTTTTCAGCTTAGTCCATTTATTAATCAGGGGTCGCCACAGTGTGGAATGAACCACCAACTTAATCAGCATATGTTCTACGCAGCGGATGCCCTTCCAGCTGCAACCCATCACTGGAAAACACACCCATACACACTCATTCACACACATACACTACAGACAATTTAGTTTACCCAAAATGGGCTACATGCACACAGACTTTTAACTGGGCTTCCGATGACGATTAAGAAATTATCACGTTTAAGATCTGAGTTCTTTAAACATCAGTGATTTTCACTGCCTGTTAGATATACGATATGAAGTGGGTCACAGATCGGACAAGAAGCACTGCATTAAATTCCATTTCCCCCACCATGTCTTTAAAATATGACTGTTTATTTCACCCCAGTATTTTCAATGGAATTTCTGCGCCTGCTGCTACTGACGGTCTTTTATCTCGTTTTACGCTTGAACAACTAAATGAATGCTTAAGTCTATTTAACTGAATGTTTTGTAATTACAATACAACATCGATGCTGTAAAAACAACCTTGTGAAATTAAAAATAGTCACATTATCAGACATACCATGTTGTCCTAAGCTTTTTCTTTTAAATGATGATTCCTCCTTTGATTTTTCTTTATTTCAGAAAAAAATATTATTTTCTGCTTTAACAGCAGCTAAAAAATGTTAGCTTTACGTTGGAAGCCTCCACACTCCCTGGACTGGAAACACTGGATGTTTTTGCATATTGCAAATGTGGAACTCTGTGGCAAGGATGCATGGCGCTTCCACAAAAACTATTACTTTATGAATATGTGCAATATCTAAGATAAAAGATACACTATTGTGATTTTTTTCTGTGCATTTTAGTTAACCTATATGTAAAAACCCAATGTATTTACCCATGTTAAAAATGCTGCTGTAAGAAGTTAAATGCAGAGGGTTTTTTTTAATTATTACTATTTTTTATACTGTCTTGTTTTTGTCTCTGTTTTGTTTTTGTTTTGTTTTTTTTGTCTAATTTATATTTTTGGCAGGGGTGGGTGGGGTGGGGTGGGGTGGGGTGGGTTATTGATAGAAAATGCAGCTGGTTGCTATCCTGTCTATAACAATGTATACTGTACATGCTGTAAGTATTTCCAACTGTTCAATAAAAATTTGATCACACACACAAAAAAAGGAAATAGTCCCATTAAGCTTTCACTGGAAGTTTATCATTGGCTTTAAAACTCTAGCTGTGCATAGAGACCATCACCTATACCAATAGTCTTTGGACTGTGGAGGAAACCGGAGCACCCAGAGGAAACCCACACGAATATGGGGAGAACATGCAAACTCCAAACAGAAGTGCCAACTGACCTAGCCGAGGCTCAAACCGGCAAGCTTCTTGCTTTGAGGCGATCGTGCTACCCACTGCGCCATCTTGCCGCCATTTCCAAATTCGTCTTTGATGATATTCATTCGTTCATTCATTTTGTTTTCGGCTTATTCCCTTTATTAATCCGGGGTCGCCACAGTGGAATGAACCGCCAACTTATTCAGCATTTGTTTTACACAGCGGATGCCCTTCCAGCTGCAACCCATCTCTGGGAAACATCCATCCTTTCTCATTCTTGCACATACACTACAGACAATTTAGCTTACCCAATTCACCTGTACCGCATGTCTTTGGACTGTTGGGGAAACCGGAGCACCCGGAGGAAACCCACGCAACCACGGGGAGAACATGCAAACTCCACACAGAAACGCCAACTGACCCAGCCGAGTCTCGAACCAGCGACCTTCTTGCTTCTTGTCGCCTCTTTGAAAACAAATAAAATAAATAATAATATTGTCTGTGGATTTTGGAATAAATAGCCTTAATATTACTAGTTATATCTGATCTAGACCAAGTGTACCAGTATATATATTTACACACACAGATTGCATGTCAGTTACAGCTGATTCCCAGCTCATGTCCACTGCATGTCACTGTTTCTAAAACAGACAGGGTAGAAATGTTACAGTAAGTTAAAAACAGATATGAGAGATCGTGAAACATCACACCACAGCTAAGACACTTTTAACATGCCAGGAATCTACAGTAATCCATTCGGCACGTATAAAATAATTACTATAAACGACTTTCAACACGCTACAGTAAACAGGTGGAGGTTGGCGGAGGTTTTCGCTCTAAAACGAAGAGTCTTTAAGCAGGTGATGACAGATGCACAGCCGTTCTGGCAGAGCTGCTCGTCTCAAATGTCAGAGCAGATGCCGCTTCTCCTTCAGCTGTCCGTCACAGACACACACACGGGATCAAGTGACACCTTTTTTGGCTCTTCTGCAGCAGAGCATAAATATCTAGGGAATTCCAGATTATCTAAGAGTGTTGTTTGATCCTGGTGCCCGCGAGAAGGCCTGAAATAAAAGCTTGGACCAAACGCAAGGCCAACACAAACCTCTGGGGTGCCAGCAGATCTGTTTATCTCCATGATGGTGAGGGTTTATCACCTTAGATTTTATAAGACATGACAGCGAACACTAGACGTGACTCACAATCTGTTCCTGGTGCTACAGAGTCTGACACTACAGACAGAAAGCAACTAGGCAGATTTAAAGGAAAAGACCACCCAGATGTGTCAATTCAGTCATCATTTATTCATCCTCCTGTCATTCCATGTCATGTCATCCACCCGCTATGACTTACTTTTCTTGTGTACTGAACTTTACAAGTTGTTAATGACACATTTAATTACACAAACTGTCAAAAAGAGTTCTGAGAATGTTTCGCTAATGTTTCAATAGTGTTGGGAAAATGTTATTTCCGAACATATTCAGTTATGAGCGGAGTTCTAAGTTGTTATACAAACATTATAGAAAAAAATAAAGGGATTGAAAATACAGAAATATATATTTAAATCACCCTGAAGTGGTACCAAACCCTTCATTCATTTTCTTTTCGGCTTAGTTCCTTAATTAATCTGGAATCGTCACAGCGGAATGAACCGTCAACTTATCAAGCATATTTTTTATGCAGCGGATGCCCTTCCATCTCTGGAAAACATCCATACACACTCATTCACACACACTACGGACGATTTAGCTCACCCAATTCACCTATACCACATGTCTTTGGACTTGTGGGGGAAACCAGAGCACCCGGAGGAAACCCACGCATCTTCTTGACCTTGCTGTGAGGCAATTGTGCTACCCACTACGCCACTGTGGCACCCATACCAAACCTAAATGAGTTAATTTTCTCTCTTGAACAAGAAATAAGTTTAATAAGTTACAATGAAGTTTCATAGTCAAAGTAAAAGGTCATGTCAAAGTTTTCAACATTCTTCAAAATATCTTCTTTTGTGTTCAACAACACAAAAAAGAGGATGCAACAATTTGAGGAAGATTAAATGATTACAGAGATGTCCTTTTTGAGTGAACTGTCCCTTTAAGGGAATGTTCATTCATGCATTCATTTTCTTTTCGGCTTAGTTGCTTTATTAATCCAGGGTCGCCACAGCGGAATGAACCGCCAACTTATCCAGCATTTGTTTTACCCTTCCAGCTGCAACCCATCTCTGGGAAACATCCATACATTCTCGTTCACACACATTCATTACGGACAATTTAGCCAACCCAATTCACCTGTACTGCATGTCTTTGTACCGCATACCATTCTTTATCATTGGCTTTAAAACATTAGCTGTGAGACACCATCACCTATACTACAAGTCTTTGGACTGTGGGGGAAACCGGAGCACTCGGAGGAAACCCACGCGAACACGGGGAGAACATGCAAACTCCACACAGAAATGCAAACTAACCCAGCAGAGGCTCGAACCAGCGACCTTCTTGCTGTGAGGCGACAGCAGTACCTACTGCACCATCGTGTCGCCTAAGGGAATGCTATATTTTTAGAATTTTAGGAACATTCTAGAATATAACTATCAATTTCTGTCTGAACGCTCTGAGGTTAGTAATATAAAAGCTTTTGTAATAGACTAGCTTTGATAAACATCCTATTAACTTCAGAAAACATTTATAGAACATTCTGGGAATGTTTCCTGATATTGGAGTTAAAGGCAGTACATGCACATTGTATGCATTGTATTTTACATATTCTTTCCATTTTTCATCCCACAATCCTCTTATTCAATCTGTGAACAACACATTTGGTTCATAGATGCTCGGTATACTTCAAACAAAGTTCTTTTTAATTCTTCATTTGAGGGTAAAAAGAATTGAAGTTCTGCAGTTAGGCGGTTAAATGTGTCTTGTTGTGTGAGTGTATTGCTAAACACAACAACAATGGCGGATGAGAAAGAAGGACAGCTTCATAAACATCTGGAAAACAGCTTTCTCCCCAAAAGTTGCTTTGGTAATAGGCATGGGCCGGTATAAGATTCTGATGGTATGATAACCTTGGATAAAAATATCACTGTTTCACAGTATGACGGTATTGTGTTTACTGCTCTAATAATGTATATATTATTTTTAAATGTCTGGCTAAAAAACAAAACCTTTTCCCCCATGAACGTAATATATTTAGTTTTACGTTCATTCAAGCATGAAATAAAATAAGTTTAAAAAACATTTAAAATATTTATGGGCAGTTAACATGTCAGGCTAAATGATTATAAAATAATAAAACACAGATGTCTTTACAATTTACACCTAAAAAACTAAAAAAAACAAATGCAAACAAAAAATCTTACGCATACCTTAGGAACGGTATAGCAGAAAATTTTGGCGGTATGAAAACCTTGACTATTCCATACCGTGGTATACCTTGATAACGGTTATCGTCCCATGCATATTTGGTAAGCGGGTTTGAACTGCTAAAATGAACTCAAAAATAATTCAATTTAGTTCAAGGTCATTTCAGTTCTTTTTTTTCAATTTTGAACTACACAAGGGTCTTAAATGTAAAGTGTTCAATCTATTGGGTTTTACTAAATAGATCAAGTCATACAGGTCTGCACCAACATGAGGATAATTATATATGACATTATTGTTGAATCATGCCATTAAACATTAATCCTTGTTCTTTCTTGCATGCAAAAACAAAAACACGGATATAACACCAAACTTACTCTGAGTGCCAACGTTTATTTAGCATTGAGAGACCGCCTGCTACTTTCAACACCTCAGCAATGTTTGAGAGATGAAGCAACATGATGACATAAAAAAACAAGAGTCGTGACCCAAGAGCACACTGTTCTTTAACACAGGGCTGATGGGAACGGAAAGAGGAACCTGTCTGACACTACTGTAGTTTCTCACAGGATCACCAATATACTGAATGTTCAAGGCAAACCATGCAGTGATTGGTCTTAATGCAGTGGAGAAAAACAAACAAACACACACACACACACACGCACAGCCAGACAGGTTGGTTTTTGTGATTTATGAGGACTCTCCAGATGTAATGTATTTTATTCTGTAAAAAAAATAACTCTAATTATAGTACTCTACTCCTAAACCCTCAAAGGAAACCTGTGGCACCCTGTTAAATACGATATTAAACTGTTTTAAATGACAAGGACACACTGGATGTCCTCATAAACCACCTCGGCATTGTAATGCCCATGCCATTATACGTATTTGTGTCCTCATAAACCACCAAAACAAGCACACACGGGGCGTCACTGTGGCGCAGTGGGTGGCACAAACACCTCACAGCAAGAAGGTCACTGGTTTGAGCCTCAGCTGGGTCAGTTGGCATTTCTGTGTGGAGTTTGCATGTGGGGTTACCGTGTTGGTGTGGGTTTCCTCCGGGTGCTCCGGTTTCCCCCACAGTCCAAACACATGCGCTATAGGGGAATTGAATAAGCTAAATTGTCCATTGTGTATGTGTGTGAATGAGTGAGTATGGATGTTTCCCAGTGATGGGTTGCAGTTGGAAGGGCATCCGCTGCGTAAAACATGTGCTGGATAAGTTGGCGGTTCATTCCACGGTGGCGACCCCAGATTAATAAAAGGACTAAGCTGAAAAGACATTGAATAAAAGAATGATTGAACAAGCACACACACACACCTCATTTTAAAACGCTTTACTCAGCCTTGCCACAATAAACATACAGATTTATTTTACTAATATTAGACATTATATGTTTACATTTATTCACTTTATATCCTGCTGCATTACATTTAACATTTTAACCATATTATTAATATTTTCAGCAGTGATCTGCATGAAACATCTACACTCTCAAAAATAAGATTACGCGAGCTGTCACTGGGGTGGTTACTTTTCAAAAGGTACACATTTGTACCTAAAGGGTCCATATTGGTACCTCAAAAGAACATATTAGTAACAAAACATTTAAAAGAAACACGTTTGTACTTTTTAGGTACTAATATGTATCTTTGAGGTATTAACATATACAAATGTGTACCTTTTTAAAAGGTACCACCCCAGTGACAGCTCGAGTGCCTTTATTTCTGAGAGTGTACATGAAACTTACATAAGAATTTGGCTTAAATGATGTGTGATGAATTTAAGGATTTTATTTTTATATAAAAGAAAAACTATACATAAACAAAAGGTTCTATGAAATGAAAGATATAACAAAAAATCTCAAACTTATTTCAGCAAATTGTCAAATAAAATCACTTTGTTAAATACAAATACAAAAATAACTTAAGCTGAATTATACAATCGCTTTTATTTTTAAATGCTAGTATCATATGTACATTTAAAAGTTACTCAAATTTAAATCTTCATTCATTCATTTTCCTTCAGCTTAGTCCCTTTATTCATCAGGGGTCACCACAGCTGAATGAACCACCAATTTATCTAGCAAATGCTTTTTTATGCAGAGGATGCCCTTCCAGCTGCAACCCAGTACTGGGAAACACCCATATATTCTCACATTCACACTCATACACTATGGCCATACAGTGCATGTGTTTGGACTGTGGGGGAAACCGGACTACCCGGAGGAAACCCATGCCACCACGGGGAGAACATGCAAACGCCACACAGAAATGCCAACTGACCCATCCGTGGCTCGAACCAGTGACATTTTTGCTGTGAGGCAACAGTGCTAACCACTGAGCCATCGTGTTGGCCAAAATTTAAATAAAACACAAATAAATATGAAAAAACTAATAAAGTTTCAATAATAATACTAAAATATAATTCCACTCATGTATTAAATCAGAAGCAGACACCACAATGACGCTTTAAAATGTTGTGTGTGTGTGTGCAGTTCACCAGGGTTTAAACAAAGCAACCATCTAAACAAGAGTTACGTGTTCACCTAAACAAGGTCACATGTCTGCATCTTATGATGCCAATTAGAGCGATAAAATTACAAATGACTCCTGGACTCCAAACTAATTATTGCTGCCCAGAAGCACAGAAACAAACTGGACAGGAGTATTGTGTTTATATGTTAGAAGAAGAGAGCAGAGGGTGTTTAGTAACTGGACACACAAGAACGCACACCGCTGTTGTTATGAATGTGTAGACAACACAACACAAATAGTACAGGGTTGCTCGAGTCAGCTGTTCACAGTATCCTGACAGAGAAATGCTACATAAATATAATTCCCTCTTCTCTTTTGCAGCCTCTGTGACTGAAGACCAGCCTTCAACACATGAGCTCCAGCCTTTTAGTCTAACATTATACAGTATGGCATACAGTAAGACCTTACAGAGCAGGAAAAAAAAAAATCACAAGAAATCTCAGATATGAAATGTGTGGTTTAAAAAGTGTCATTTCCAGACCTCCTCAGTAGAAATCTGCAAATTTCCAGAACTTTTCAGTAGAGATCTGTAAATTCAGCACTATGTCAGTGCTAAAATACTGTGATATTAACCACATGATCTGTATAAAACTTAATCAGCACTTAAAAAAACATTCTGGATAAATACTTTCACTTTTTTTCCTGTTTTCTGGATTGGAAGTCATTACTTATTAAATAAATTCCAAATAAAATGTATTTATAAGATGACAGAATTTTCATAATTTGTATTATAACTAGTTGTCATTTTTAAATATCATCAATGTCAAATACTCTAAACAATTTTTAAAAATCTATGGTGAAAGCTCAAAAAGATAAACATTTTCCAATATAAATACCTTTCCAATTAAAATAATTACAAATCAATAATAATCTACCAGCAAGCATCAAATAAATGACTCAAAATATTTCTGTCAACATATAATTACATACTGTCTTGTACCTTTTAAAATTTATTTTTTAAATATGTTTTAATGTCAAATGCTCACAAATGGCAAATTTTTCATACAATGTGACCTTTTGAATAAATTTCTAATTACTTTACAATTAAAATAATTACAAACAGCAACAATCAGTAGCAAGACATAGATGCATAGATGTTTTTGCATATTATCATTTTTAAAAATAATTCAAATTAATGTAAAATGCTCAAAAAGAGCAACACTGCATAAAATGATATGTTTTGTGTTAAAATAATTTCCAATTAAATTAATTAAATTAAGTACAAATTAACTATATCTATCAGCATCCAATATATGACTCAAATAAATATCTAGCATAAGATCACCTTCCACAAAATTAACAATTAGATTTTATTTGTACATAATGTTTAGTTCGCTCTCTCTCAAAATATTTTGTGTTAAGAATTGTGTTTTTTTTCTCCCAGACATGTAAAAAGAATATATTTAGAGCAGTAATCACAATGCCGTGAAACCGTGACATTAATAATAATAATCTACCAGCAAGCATCAAATAAATGACTTTAAATATTTTAGCATACTGTCTTCTAAATTTTAAATATTGTTTTTAAATATCCTTTAAAGTAAAATGCTCACAAATGGCAAAAGTTTCTTACAATGTGACCTTTTGAATAAATTTCTAAATTATTTTATAATTAAAATAATTAAAAATAGCAGCAAGACATGCATGCTAAGATGTTTTTGCATATTATCATCTTTAAAAATAATTAAAATTAATGTAAAACGCTTAAAAGGGGGCAACTCTGTCATAAAATGTGATGTTTTGTGTTAAAATAGATTTCTAATTAAATTGATTAAATTAAGTACAAATTAACTATATCTATCAGCATCCAATATATGACTCAAATAAATATCTTTAGCATAAGATCACCTTCCACAAAATTAACAATTAGATTTTATTTGTACGTTTAGTTCGCTCTCTCTCTCTCTCTCAAATTGTTTTAATATGACTTTAATTAAACAGTAAAAGTGTCATTATTATCAATAATGCAATTATTATGACAATATTCTCAATAAGTGTTATTGTGACATAGTCTTATTTGGAAAACAGACTATGTTCATGGCAAAACAATTAAGAAAACACAAGTAAGTACAACATAAAATTCAACCAAACAATTTGTTTTCTTACATTTTTGTTAAATTACATCCCTTGGTAATTGACAATACATTTACATTTGTATTTACCCTGAAATATTCTCTTAATTTCCCAGAAAAACGGGAACTAATTACATAAACATTAATGATGATGCAATAAACCCCAGTACACTTTCCCAAAAAAATGAAAACCCAACATTGTGACTGTGCACTGTGTGAAAACAAGGCCTCTGGGTTTGGTTTTGGGAGTATGACCTTTTTTAGTTATTGTGCAAGACCTCAACATTGCTTTTGGGAACAAATTAAGTTCTCATCATTGTTCTTGGTCTGGGAACGAGGCTATAAGAGCATAATCACCACGCATATGAATAGAGATGTTCCTGACTCCCATAATGAGTGTGTAACCCAATCCAGCGCTCCTCCTTCTGGAAGATGACTCCTATTTGCACTTCACCAAAGACAAGACGCGCCGCATGTAAAATAATGAAGCTAATATATCTGCTGACCAGGCTCTCAGGATGCATTTTGAGCTGTGATGTAAGCTTTAAGCACAGCACAAAATACATTCCCATTGCTAACACTGCCTTTATATGATTAACACAAAGCATAACTCTTCAAATAAAACGCTGAGCTAATATTTAATTACTGGACATCCAGTAACTGCTTTCATCAGCGACCTGGACTTTCTGAAGGATTTCAACTCCTAACTTCTTTTCAAAGTTTGCAAAGAAAAAATAAAATAAATAAAAATGCAAATAATTTAGAGCGTTTAAGTCAAGTTGTCAGAGCATCTGACAGTAGTATTGGTAACCTAGCAACCAGCAGTAAACAAGGCAAGTATAATGGAGACGACTGCATTATAATGACTGAGCAAGTTATACTGTAAATGTCCTAGCAATGCAGCTTGCTTGCTAAAAATAATGGTGTGCACAGAAGAAAAAATGCAGAATTTCGATGAATGCTATGACAGCAAGAGCATTAAAGGGACAGTTCACTCAAAATATTTTTCCTGCATTGGAAATCAATAGTTAAAGTTTTTTAAAGGTAAAGTTTTTAAAAGTTTAGTTAAAGAGGAACAAAAATCACTTAAGGGGGAGTAAATTTTCTTTTTTTGGCCGAACTATCCCTTTAAATAGATTTCAGAATGTGGAGGACTCATTTGAAATGCTGTGAAACATTATTGGTCCATGCATCATGCATTGTGCCAGCTGAATAAAAAGCTGATTAGTCACGTGGGTGTAATGAACAGTATACATCGGAGTAGTGCTGTCAAAAAAAACGAGCTCCATACCAATAAGTATTAAAATTTAAAAACGTCCATTTCCTGCTAACATTTGATAACTGTGAAGTGTGTTCTTAAACATCGCTGATTGGCCATTTTGTTCTTGTGCTTGGTTGAACTGGATATACAGATACATGGACACTTAAGCATTTCAAAGCCATGAAGATCAGTCGATCCATCAGCAGATCGCTTGTATGTCAGCTAATAGACAAATCAACTGATAGATGCAACTTTGAAATGCTCAAGTTAGGACTCGGTTGCGTGCGGTGGAGAGTGGTGAACTGATGACTTTAAATGTTAAATGTTAGCAGGAAATGGCCGTTTTTTTATTTATTTATTGATTGGTGCAGAACTCGATCATTTTGACAACCCTGCATTGGAGTTTATTCGGCAAATGTGTTTCTATCTTCAATTATTTGTGTTAGCTTTCTCCATCCAAAGCCACCATAACCAAACTAAAAACCTTTTTTGCGAATTAAATAATTTTTATTCGAAATTTGGCATTTCTTTTTTTCTTTATTAATTGTTGCAAAACATTGTATGCCACAAAACAGGGAACAAACAACATCGCAAGGCATGTTTACCATTAAATAAAATTTAAAAGATAAATATTTAATTAATTAATAACAACTGCAGCAAGAAGCAGTATAAAAGATATTCATCAAAGGAAAATTATAATAATAAATATTTGAAAATGAAGTACAAAGAGCTTCAGTTATTATATTTTAGTTTCTGAAGTATTTGAAGCTTTGAGCCACTTTCCCTACCTTAGAAAGAAAACACTTAAAAGAGGACCTGCGTTTTTTCCGTTTACAAGAATGAATGTGATATTTACCCATTAATAAAATTAAGTTCACAACATCAGAGAAAGAAAAATGTAAATCACATTTGTAAAAAAACCTAAATCTTCTAAAACAATAGGGGGGACTGAAACCATCTTTAATGAAAGCCAAGTATAGATGTCAAACCAGAATTTAGAAGTAAATTCAGAAGAAAAAAATAAGTGTTTCTGGAAGATTTGAACAAAAACTACACATGTCTGAAATTTGCAACCCAATTCTGAAAACGTAGTCCCATGTACATTTCTGGAGCCTGTGAAATACATCCCGGGAGGTACATATTTTTGCACTTTTTGTTTTCGCGAATCCATGAGAGGCCGCTGTGTCAATGCCTGCCATTCTCACGTAAACCCACCAGAGGCCGATGTCGACTGATTGTTTGACTGACTGAATGGCTGACTTACTGACCAACCAATCGACTGACTCACCCTTCTTCTTCCCTAAACCCAACCAAAATTTTATCGATTGACCCACCCACACACTTCCCTAAACCCAACCAACAATTTTCAAAAGCAATCCAGAAAAAAATAAAACGCCCTTGTCTCATTTTTACCATGTTTTCAGATTTTACCACATGCTTACCCTGTTATTTGCTGGTTTATTTAATTTTTTGGATTCTGTTTTTGTCTTACCTGTTTTCTGGAACTGCTCTTCACCGGACTCGAACCCCGTCATCGTGGTCAACTCCTCTCTGCATCTCAAGTCCGCCAACAAACATGGTGAGCTGACGGGACAAACTGATTGCAGCGGGAAGTCGTCCACACAGAGGTAAGCGGTCAGCGTGAAAAGGAACGGCGTCATACGGCCCCGTACTATTCGTTTAAAAAAATTAAACGCAGCCATACGTACCTCTGACTACATAATGTGCGGTCTCCAGGAACGTACATAGGACTATGTTTTCAAAATGAGCCTGTGTTCGAAATTTGCCATTTCCATCAATCGTTTCTCATGCAATACTTCAAAATCCACATTAACATCAACACAGGGTGATGGAAACCCATCTAATTACACTTCTTTAGTCTTCTGTGTAGACTATGTGACTGCTGCTAAAATACATAAGCCAAGGCACTTTGGTTTGAAGTAGCCTTTGATTAAACTGCAAGCTAAATTAAATGAAGAGTCAATCTTAATCTTTCATATCCATCACAGATAAAGACGTACCTAAAGTACCAAAAATGCATTAAATGAATATGAATGGTTGCTCATCTTACTCCTTATGTCCACATGGACCTCATTAAATAAACGTGACACTGTCTGATTTAAATATGTCAGAATCAATCATTAATTCATTGCTTAGTTAGTATTTTCAAATGTAGGTTGCTAGATTTCTAAACCGTGAAGCAAACAGATGTGTCATGGTAATTAATGAAGACAGCTGAGCATGAAAAGTGTCCCAAGACACGTCTAGACAAGCCCCTGAAATCAGGCAGTCATGTAAAACCAAAAAGGCCTCGAGTTGCATAATGCAAAAGTGAAAGGGTAAAAAATAAATGAGAATATATATTTTTTCCTTTAACAAATTGTTGCATGTTATGCTTGCAAATCCTCATACTGTTTTCATAAAGCAGATACAATAAAACTGCAGTATTTACATTTAGAGTAACAGTACACTCGTGCATTTGTCAGATGTGTTTATTCAGTGAACACAGGTTTGGTGTTTGCATCTAACTTAATTTACAAAAGTGATTGTATGAACACAGAAAGCATATTAAATGAAGGTGTTTTTAATGTTTCAAGAGACTTTTGTGAAAAAATTATGTCAATATATTGGAGAAATTATGATCCAATGTCATTCAGTGTAAGAGACATGCTAATGTAAATATAAAACATACTTATTCTGTGATTTCTTATCTGTAGTTCTTCCTGAATAAAGATAATAAGTGCTCATTCTACAATTAAATCATTAAAAACCTGTGTGGTTTGAAGGAAATGGCAAAGTATAAAAATGTTAGTACCAAAGTGTGATCCTTAATATAAATCTTTTAAAATTTCATCATGTTATTCTTGTTTTAAATATGCCTGAAATATCTCCTTTTTGTATATGAGCTTATACTGAATGACATTTTAATTGATGTTTTCTCTCAAATATGGTAAAAATACATGACATTATATTCTGCTCATAAACAAAAAAAAGTGTATAACATATAAAAGCTGGACTACATTTTTATTATTTTCATGCATGAAAATTCTATTTGTTTTTCACAAACATTTGATCAGTTTTTCCTTTAAAAACAAGCCCCCCTTACCTTGTCCCACTCTAATCTACATTTCGAGCTAATTTTAAAATAAATGTCTCCTGTAACAAAAAATTACATGTGTATCAAGAGGACCTGCAAAAAGACCATTGCAACTACAACAATAAAGTACATTTCTGCAGATAATGTTATTAATATAATATATTAATAGCCTTTTGAGGACAATGGTAATACATTAGCATGTTAACAGGGGTTACAACAGTTGCTACTATAGTTAAAACTGACCTTTTTATCACAGTGAAGGTCAAGAATACAGCTTGAAGAACCCCATATTGACATTTTAGTTTAAACACCATGTGATATTTGATATTATAATTAGGCATGGGCCGGTATAAGATTCTGACGGTATGATAACCTTGGATAAAAATATCACGGTTTCACGGTATGACCGTATTGTGTTTACTGCTCTAAAATATTTTCTTTTCAAATGCCTGGCTAAAAAACTAAACCTTTTTTGCCTTTAAACACAATATATTTTATTTTGAGAAGCATTTAAAGTATTTTGGAGCAGTAAACATGTCAGGGGGAATAATTCAAATGAATCATTGACTTCTGCGGTCTTCATTTGTTTCAAAGACAGATGTCTTTATAATTTACACCTAAAAAACAAAAAAAAAAAAAGTAAATAAAGAAATCTTCCACATACCTCAGGAACGGTATAGCAGAAAATTTTGGCGGTATGAAAACCTTGACTTTTCCAAACCACAGTATACCTTGAAAACAGTTATCGTCCCATGCCTAATTATAATGAGCATAAACTTCAAGTTGACACTAAATGTTGTATTATTGTCAGGCTGGAAAATGTAAATAAATGTATATTTAGCATTCTTTCCAGTTAGAAATCTTTTAAAAACGCATTAAGGCAGGCCTTGTGCTGCAGAAATTAGCCTTAAATTGACAATTCACAAATAAATTTACATTTTGTAATAATTTATTAAACATAGCTTTTGAGTTTCTTCTGTTAAGCACAAAAATATATTCTGAAAAATATTGGAAACCATATAGACTTCCATAAAGTAATTAAGGTAAAGTTGGTTTTATATTCGCACATTCGTTCGTTTAACTGTCCCTATATTGTTTACCACGCTAATTCGAATATTCGGTCAGAATTAGCATGCAAGTGTGGCTTCAAAACAACATTAGCACTATCTGATTGACTGTAAACAATGCTGTACTTTGATAATCATTGGCTCTTATTATGATTTCCCTATTTAGAATTAGCAAGGAATACTTTTCTGAAATTATATTATAAAGGAGAATGTCTGAATATCTGAATATAAAACCAACTTTACCTCTATCATAAAGTATCGTTCCCCTAATGTGGATTTGAATGGAAATATTTTATCGTCAAACATCTTCTATTGTGTCTAAGAAAGATGGAAAGGTTTGAAACCACATGAGGGTAAGTAAATGGGGAGTACATTTTAATTTTAGGGTGAACTAACCCTTTAAAGTTAGTCTGCTGCAAATGTTTACTTTGACTATTAGAGAAACGTTATCTCACAACGTTCCAGGAACCAAAAAAGTCAGCTGTGTAACGGCCCCGAGAGAATTAACCCTCCTGAGAGAAAGACCTACATATAAACAAACCCTCTAAACAATATACGGTACGAACTCTTTAATTAACTAATTAACTAAAACATACAAAGCTTTCTGTAGACGCCAATCTGTACGCAACTTAATTTATAAATACCACAACAGGTATAAAGTTTCCGTTCACTTTCTTGTTTACACTGTACACGAGTGACGCGCCGCGCCAAAAATGATGTGAACGCGCGAGAAGCTACCGTAAAATTCAAAACAACGGCTTTTAATGAACTGAAAAAGTGACACTTTGAAACCGTACAGACTCAAGTCGTCCTACCGTATTTGTTGGGTTCTCTGTTGTACTGGAGGATGGGCACCGACCCCTGCTGCTCCGCGCGCGCGCCCTCACCGGCACCGATGTCAAACACCGGGGCTTCGTCTCCAAACGCGCTCTCCTCGGCGTGCGCCACAGGCACGACCATAAACCTCTCGCTCATGATGGTCGTCCACGAATCGGACCGGTCCGGTGTCTGATAAACTTCAGGGATCAGACGGCTTACGCCCGTGATTCATAGCCGGTAATCTGACAGTTTGTGTGTGCGCGCGCAGCGAGGCGTGAGCGCGTGTGATGCGCGTCCTTGCAGAACGCGCGGCGCTGATTGGCTTAGAGCTCAGAGGGGCGTCATATAAACAGCAGAGACTGTACATCTGAGTTTAATAGTTGGACTGTACTGTACTGTATGTTCTCTCAGCTTCACCCATGAACTGACAAATTACAGGCATCATTCCTGTAGCCTGAACATACAAGTCCAGTACCAGCATTATTACTTTAATCTAATAGCTAATATATTAAATTGATTGTTTTTAAGTCAGTTTTTACTCATTTTTATGCTGTTGTTTTTATTTACTGAACTTATTGTGTTGTTATTTTATTTATATTTTTCATGCCATTATGTATAATAATAATAATAATAATAATAATAATAATAATAATAATAATGTGGTATATAAATAGACTTGCATTGGCTTGTGTAATTTCAGAGAATTTAAAAAGATTAAAACAATGTTGAGCTGTTTTTCAAAAATGTTTATTATACCCAGTATTTAAAACTAAAAGTATTTTAATATTGTTTTTAAATCATTTTTGTTTTAAATGATTAATTTAATGTATTGTTTAAAATAAAAACTATAAATATATATATAATATATATATAAATATATATATAAAAACCTAGGGTTTTTTAGGGTTTTTTCACCTTTTATGATAAGGCAAGGTTAGGCAAGTTTATTTATATAGCACATTTTATACACAATGGCAATTCAAAGTGCTTTACATAAACAGAAATAAAATTGAAGTGTAAGAAAATAAAAACAAGTAATAAAAAAACTGATAAAAACAGATTAAAATGTGTTAAAACAGGTTATAAAAGAATGAAAAAGAAAAGAAAGACACAGTAGTGCGATCTGTGGGACGTAGCACAGTGCTCATTCAGTAAAGGCACAGCTAAACAGATAATTTTCTTTTTCTTTTTTTTTCAGTCTTGATTTGAATGTGCCTAATGTTGGAGCACATCTATAGATAGGACAGTAGAGATTTCAGACAGAAAGCAGGAAAGCATTGGGAGCAGAGAGAGGGGAAGGATCGGCAAAGGACCTCAAGGCAGGAATCGAACTTGTGTCGCCACAAGCACGTGCCATATGTCAGCACACAGTTCCACTAGGCCGACATAAATAAAAATAAATAAATATTACTTGAAATTTATTTAATCATTTAATTCAAATTGATCAAAATCTGATTGCTTTAAATTTTACTAGTATCAACAATTGTTTTTATGTTAAAGTATTTATTTATTTGTTTAAACATTGAATAATTCTTAGTTTATATTCAATAAGACCGTTTAAATTCAAGGAACTTTAAAAGGTT
Source organism: Danio albolineatus (assembly GCA_903798035.1). Taxonomy (NCBI): domain Eukaryota; kingdom Metazoa; phylum Chordata; class Actinopteri; order Cypriniformes; family Danionidae; genus Danio; species Danio albolineatus. Next base: position 2,335,072 of record CAIGQQ010030348.1, on the reverse strand, counting down.
TACTGTTGTTGTTGTTTTAATGTTAACATTTTTGTGTTTTTTGTTAAAATGGGCTTTATTTATACAATAATAAATAACTATTTATGCTCAAAATATTAAAAACTATATTATATACGGTATACACTGCAAATTGTGAGGTGTTGAATTTCTGCTGTAAGCCCCTGTAGTGTTATAGTGTTAAAATCCAAGTGTACATTTACTGTTTTTGGGTTGATGTGGGTTAAATTGTGACTTTAACAGTGTGTATTTGTAGTGTTGCCTTTCCATACTCCTCATCGGAGTTAATTGCACATACGGGAACTTCAGGTGACTGAGTCAATACAGTCAACACGGTAGTTTACAATAATATACTCTGCTTAATTGTATATACAGTATTCAACCTTTTTTAAAGTGTAACTTAAACTCTGGGCTGGTGGGAAGAAGAGAGAAGAGAGTGTAATTTAACACCTGTAGAGTTATACTGTATGTACACTGGACAATTATTTGCCCTGCAGGTGTTAAACATGTTTAAAGTGGTGTGCAGTTTTACACTCTAAGTGTATAATATTTTACCCTGCAGAGGTGTATATATTCTACAGAAAATAAAGTTAAATTCAACACCTGTTGTGTAAAATGTACACTGGCGAATTTGCTGCAAATTTAGCAAATTGTGAGGTGTTGAATTTCTGCTGTAAGCCCCTGTAGTGTTATAGTGTTAAAATCCAAGTGTACATTTACTGTTTTTGGGTTGATGTGGGTTAAATTGTGACTTTAACAGTGTGTATTTGTAGTGTTGCCTTTCCATACTCCTCATCGGAGTTAATTGCACATACGGGAACTTCAGGTGACTGAGTCAATACAGTCAACACGGTAGTTTACAATAATATACTCTGCTTAATTGTATATACAGTATTCAACCTTTTTTAAAGTGTAACTTAAACTCTGGGCTGGTGGGAAGAAGAGAGAAGAGAGTGTAATTTAACACCTGTAGAGTTATACTGTATGTACACTGGACAATTATTTGCCCTGCAGGTGTTAAACATGTTTAAAGTGGTGTGCAGTTTTACACTCTAAGTGTATAATATTTTACCCTGCAGAGGTGTATATATTCTACAGAAAATAAAGTTAAATTCAACACCTGTTGTGTAAAATGTACACTGGCGAATTTGCTGCAAATTTAGCAAATTGTGAGGTGTTGAATTTCTGCTGTAAGCCCCTGTAGTGTTATAGTGTTAAAATCCAAGTGTACATTTGCTGTTTTTAACACTGATGTGACTTTAACAGTGCATTTCTGGTGTTGCCTTTTCATACTCCTCATCTGTGTTAATTGCACATACGGGAACATGAGGTGACTGAATCAATACATCAACACCGTAGTGTAAAATAATATACTCTGCTTAAGTGTATGAACACAGTGTAACTGGTGGGACTCGTATGTAGGGAAGAGAATGTAATTTAACACCTCTGGAGTTATATGTACAATGGACAATTTGCCCTGCAGGTATTAAAATGTTTGATGTGGTGTGCATTTTTACACCGCAGAGGTGTAAATATTCAACACTTTTGAAAGTGTAACTTGGACACTTGGCTGGTGGGACTCATACAGACACCTGAAAAGTGTTAAATTCAACACCTGTGGTGTAAAATGTACACTGAAAAATTTGATGTGTGTGCTAGGTAGATTAAAACAAACTGAGCCAAGTACTGAGGAAATATAGCTACTATTTAAAGAAAAATGGATTTAAATTAACTGTGTGAAATCTGCCTTTGTAAGCGTGGGTTACAACTAGGGCCACATGGAATCTTCGTGCGCAGAATTCCGCAGATTTCCATAGATTTCCGCAGATTTTTAGCTCATCATTGATTCTGTTCATTTACTGGTGTAAATGTGTGTACATTTATATTTATTCAGCTTTTATATTAATTTCAGTAATATTATTGACTAATATGAAAATATTCATATGATTTATTTACAATACAGCTTGCAAAGTACAATTTTCTGTCTTTTAGTAGAGATTTTATATGAGATACTTGCTTTGTTTACCAAATAATGTGGATCTATTTGGATTCACATTGTAAACAATAAATAAAAGTTAAAAGGTGTTACTTTTTATTTTATATATTATGTTTTTAGTTATGATACTCCCAAAATCATTCCACATAAGCAGCAGAAATAGCAAAAAATGTCCATAGATTCCGTCTGGCCTTAGTCACAACTGACCCAGTGTAAAATGTATACACTTTTGAAAGTATATCCTGGACACTTGGTTGGTGGGACTCATATAGACACCAGAAAAGTGTTAAATTCAATACCTGTGGTGTAAAATGTACACTGGCAACTTTGCTGTGTGTGTATATATACTTAATTAAGCTATTCAAAGCTCAATCAATTAATTCATTTTTAAAGCACTGTTTACAAATAATAATCATAAATATTGAAACATTACAATAATGGCAATAAGCTAGTAAGAATTTTATGTATGTTATTTTAAAAGATTAAACTATTTATGTTTTATAAAGGGCGCCACGGTGGCCGAGTGGTTAGCACGTTGGCCTCACAGCAAGAAGGTCGCTGGTTCGATCCCCGGCTGGGCCAGTTGGCATTTCTGTGTGGAGTTTGCATGTTCTCCCCGTGGTTGCGTGGGTTTCCTCCGGGTGCTCCGGTTTCCCCCACAGTCCAAAGACATGCGGTACAGGTGAATTGGGTAAGCTAAATTGTCCATAGTGTATGTGTGTGAATGACAATGTATGGATATGTTTCCCAGAGATGGGTTGTGGCTGGAAGGGCATCCGCTGCGTAAAACAAATGCTGGATAAGTTGGCGGTTCATTCCGCTGTGGTGACCCCGGATTAATAGAGGGACTAAGCCGAAACGAAAATGAGTGAATGAATGATGTTTTATAAATTTAACAAATCCAATTCAAGATCAAGAACAACACTAGTAATTATTTAATGGTGTTAAAAAATATATATATTTAGAAACGCCTACACCCTTAAAATATGACCATTTAATATAAATAAATTGAATCATTTTTGTTTTGTCTCTTTTGTGTGTTATTTGTTTTTTAAATAACGATCATTATAATGATCATTATTTGTAGATCGACCACTCTCTGTCTAAATGCTAAACACATATATGTGAGCACACAGCAGTTGTGGTTCAACTATCCTAATGAGAAAATGATTTATTTAATTATGTTTATGACAGACTCTTGTGATTTCCTATTGTCAGGTTCTCCAGTGTTTTATATGGATATCTGTCTCAGATAAACTCATATTCACATGAGCCTGTGTCTTCATTAACATCCACTCTCTGTTTCCCTTTTGTGTTGTGAGTTTTCTCACAGATACAGATGAATAACACAATTGAGGATTTTCCAAAGTTACAGACGATCTTTACACACAACATGAGAAAGATCTGCTGTTGATGGACGAGAGCGGCGCAGATGCTTTTGAGTCACACATTATTACACAATGACACGTCAAATAAAGACACTGCTTGTTTAAAGGGTCATGAACTGAGAAAGACAAATTTCCTCTGATCTTTTGTCATATTAGAGCTCTTAATATTATGAAAACCTCCCATATGTTTCAGAACTCAAAACTTTGTGGTTCCTCTAAAAACTGCCGATGTTGCAGGCAGTCTGACAAAACCACAGGTTCAGGAATGTTCTACACTATGATGTAATAGTGTTGATGAGCCCTGCCTCTGCAAGATTGAGGTCTGTTTTATTATTATTATTATCATTATTATTATTATGATTATTATTATGATTATTATTATGATGATTATTATTATTATTATTGTTATTATTGTCGTTATTATTATTGTTATTATTATGGTTATTATTATTTTCGTTATTATTATTGTTATTTCTATTATTGTTATTATTATTATTTATTATTTATTATTATTATTGTTGTTGTTGTTATTGTTAGTAGTACTACTGTTGTTGTTGTTATTATTATTATTATTATTATTATTACTACTACTGTTATAATTGTTATTATTATTATTATTATTATTATTGTTGTTGTTGTTTTTGTTGTTATTATTATTATTGTTGTTGTTGTTGTTGTTGTTGTTGTTGTTATTTTTATTATTTTCGTTATTATTATTTTTATTGTTATTGTTATTATTATTGTGAACATTATTAATTTAATTGTCAAAAATGATAAATTTAGGACTCAAGTTTAAAGACATAAAATTCAACATTCAGTATGCCCGAAAAATAAATAAATAAATAAATAAATAAATAAATAAATAAATAAATAAATGAATGACTAAATAAATAAATGAATGACTAAATAAATAAATAAATAAATAAATAAATAAATAAATGAATGAATGACTAAATAAATAAATAAATATATAAATAAATAAAAGAATGAATGACTAAATAAATAAATAAATAAATAAATAAATGACTAAATTAATTAATTAATTAAATAATTAATTAATTAATGACTAAATAAATAAATAAATGAATGAGTGAATGAATGAATGAATGAATTACTAAATAAATAAATGAATAAATAAATGAATGAATGACTAAATAAATAAATAAATAAATGAATGAATGAATGACTAAATAAATAAATAAATAAATAAATAAATGGATGAATGACTAAATAAATAAATAAATATATAAATAAATGAATGAATGAATGACTAAATAAATAAACAAATAAATGAATGACTAAATTAATTAATTAATTAATTAATTAATTAATTAATTAATTAATTAATTAATTAATTAATTAATGACTAAATAAATAAATAAATGAATGAATGAATGAATGACTAAATAAATAAATAAATGAATGAATGAATGAATGACTAAATAAATAAATGAATGAATGAATGACTAAATAAATAAATAAATGAATGACTAAATTAATTAATTAATTAATTAATTAATTAATGACTAAATAAATAAATAAATGAATGACTAAATAAATAAATGAATGAATGACTAAATGAATGAATGAATGAATGAATGAAGTAAAAATAAATCAAAATAAAATAACAAATAAAAAAAGATAAATAAAAATGGCATCACCCTGAAATGTTTAATTATTTTATAAGACACTTTTTAAACGAAGTTAATTCATTTGACTTGCATTTTGAAATGAGAGTTCACAGTACTTAACTGAGAAAAATTACATTAACTCAAAATTTGATTGCATAAAGCTGAACTTAAAATGAATTAGTTCACCTATCCGTGCAAATCTTTAGTTCCCAGCATGCTTTGTCTGTAAAATACTACTAGTATTTACTTTTTTTACTATAGTAGTATTTATAGTAATATTTACTTTAGCCCTGTTAATATGCAAAACTGTCAGCCAATCAGACAGGTGGGTGTTTACTTCTGAGTTTAGAATTGGCCACGCCCATTCAAATAGAGCATTCAAATAAGGGTCTGAAACAGGACAGAAAATGGTCAGTCACTACTAAATTGTTATGTTTTTGGATGGAATAACTATCATAACAATATAGGTGCACTGAGGTAGTTTATGTTACCTTAAAATCTTAACTTTAAAAATTTCTGTTAACTAAGAGATTCTGTGATTCACAAGTGTTTTCGGTTTACTTACTGTTGTGAATTGTATTATGGGTTATTGATCTCTGCTCTGTTGATTTTTGACATTAAAGATTCAGCTCTACAGTTTAACAAAGTGACTTTTATTGACAATTTAGTGGTTTGAAATAATATAATTTGTAAGAAATAATAATAGAGAAATAAGTCGGTAAAAACGTTTATTACAGGGTTTGTATAGTGTAATATACAACACCAACCCAGACAATATAGCACTGCAGACTTTTAAACATGTTCACAAAAGTCACTTTTTCTAACATTTCAAGCTTAAAAGTTGTTGCAAGAAAGAACAAGATTGGATAATGCAATTCAGAAGCAAACGTTTTAGCTTAACTTAATTTCATTCTAAAAGAGGAGGAATTATTAGCTTCATGAAATGATCCTAGCAGGGAAACTCTTTGTCACTCATTATCATGAATATAACACATATTTGTTTTGTACAGTCTGGATCACACTCTGATGAAGTGTCAGATGAGCTGTTGTTGGACAGTGGATGTGATGTTTGTTGTTGTGTTTTCTTCAGTCTGGTTTGTTCATTGATCAGAATTAACTGTTCAGTCTCTCAGGCTTTGTTTCAGCTGCTCTGGGTTATTTTAAGAGATGGACAAAGTGGGACGGGATGCTTCACATACTCATTCTGACCCTCACAACACACACTGCGGTGGAGAGGACAATGCTGTGTGCGAATTTTTTTCCTTTTTTTTCTCGAAAATATGACTTTGGATACTCTGGAAAATTGTATTAATTTACAGAAATGCATTAGATACATGTGAAATAATTTCATTTTGATTTGATTTTGTACAATATTTATATGTGATTTTAAAGAAAAGGCATTAAAGAATAATCATAAAGGACGAAACCTTTATGTATATGTCTTAAGTATATTAGTAGGAATAGTAAACATTGTAAAATAGTAAACATATATTGTATAAGTGAAAATTAGATTTTTCAATGCCAAAAATCATTAGGTAAAAATTATGTTCCATGATTAAATTTAGCAAATTTCCTTCCATAAAGATACCAAAACCTAATTTTCGATTAATAATATGTTGAGAACTTATTTTGGACAAGTATAAAAGTGATTTTCTCTATAATGTGTAGGATATTTTGAACCCTTAGATTGTAGTTAAATTTTGTCCTCTACTAATAATCCATACAGAAAAAAAACTGGGTAGCTGTCACCAAAAGTTGGGTCAAATATGGACAAATTCAACACTGATTGATGATTTTATTTTTTCAAATTACTTCAATTTTAACCGAATGTATGTGTTTTTCCATATGTAACCCAAATTTGTGTTAAAACAAGCCAACGTTCATTTAGAGTAGACAATGGAAAATTTATTTATTTTGAGACACATGAGCTTTCATGATGATTATAGACATTTTACTGTTTCTTCTTGAAAATGAAAAGGTTTCTTCACCTAAAATATGTGAAACATTTTCTTAAATGGCCTCCAGATGGCAGTGTTTAATAATATAGTTTCAATCAGCCCTTAAACAGTTGAAGTCAGGATTATTAGCCCCCTTTGAATTAGTTATTTTTTTCTTTATTAAATATTTTCCAAATGATGTTTAACAGAGCAAGGAAATGTTCACAGTATGTCTGATAATATTTTTTATTCTGGAGAAAGCCTTATTTGTTTTATTTCGGCTAGAATAAAAGCAGTTTTTAAGTTTTTAGGAACCATTTTAATGTCAATATTATTAGCCCCTTTAAGCTATTTTAATTCTCGATAGTCTATAGAACAAACCATCATTATACAGTAACTTGCCTAATTACCCTAACCTGCCTAGTTAACCTAATTAACCTAGTGAAGCCTTTAAATGTCACATTAAGCTGTATAAAAGTGTCTTGAAGAATATCTAGTCTAATATTATTTACTGTCATCATGGCAAAGATAAAATATATCAGTGATTAGAGATGAGTTATTAAAACTATTATGTTTACAAATGTGCTGAAAAAATATCTCCGTTAAATAGAAATGGGGGTGGGGGGTGGGGGGGTAGATAAACAGGGAGGCTAGTAATTCAGGGGGGTTAATAATTCTGACTTCAACTGTATATTACATGCACATTATCCAGGAGAGTAAAAAGTAGCCTTCTCAAAAATTATATTAAAATAAAAGTGCTAAATACTGACATCTTACTTAACTAAAAGTAAAATACCTGGTCAAAATATACTTAAATTTAAATTTAGTTTTTTTTCACTGTACTTGTGTACAGTAAGTACCCTGCCAAATATAAAAATAAGTGAGAAAAATCTTATGTCATCATATTAAATCATCCTCTAATGCAAAGTAAAATAAAAATCATAAGGTAATGATTTAACATTAAATGTTACAGATTTGTTTCAGTTCATAAAAAGCAAAGCCCAGTTGTCTTAGTGGGGACAAATTGAAAGTGCCAGTTTGTCCCTATGAAAAGCTTCAATCACAAGCTTTTTTCCACTATTTTTGGTTGTTACAAATATTATTTCAGTTGTCCCTGATTTTGTTTAAGCTCTTTTTGCTTTGATTAAATTATTTTATCATCATGTTATTTTGTTGTATTTCTGGTCATCTTCACGGATTTTGGTTTTACATTATCAAGAAACTTGAAGAATCCTGTCATTCCTCTGAAACATATTTTCCATGATTGTTTGAGTATTTTCTCACATTCTTCATCATGAACATATGACTGACAGCTGTCAAACAGGAAATGCGCAGGCTTATTCTGTTCATTCACTGCATACTTGACTTGATTTGAGTGTGTAAGATCAGGACAGTGTTGATATGAAAATCTCTTCCGAATAAAGACTGAACAGCATCAAATACATATATTTGTCTGGAAAGTCGATTTTGGTTTGCTTTAATCACCAGACACACTGCATCTATTTCCTTTATACCTTCAGCAGATTTACTTAAACTATGCAAACTTGTGGCAACCCGTTGATCAAAATGTATATGTTTGTAAATGTTAATTTATCGTGTAAATATGAGAAGAAAGGGGGTAACAATCAACACATTTAATTCACAATAATTATGAGCAATGACACAACATGTTTGAATATTAAAACATTTAATACAACGTTAGTCAAACTCAAACAATACAACTTTAATTGAAACATATGTACACATGATTGCTCTAATTAATACAATAAAATACAGCATTACATAAATGGGTTATGAATAGATTTTCTTAAAATAAAATGGCCACAAATTGTATTTTTCCTAAAAGGTTTCAGTATTTCAGTAGTCAATTTAAATGACAATGGTAAAAGGTAAAAACATAAAATAAACAGTTTACACTTAACAACTTTACCCCAGTAAAGCAATCCAAAACTCCACTAAATAGTATAGAGAGAATAATTTTGGTGAATGATAATTATGACGCTGCATATTATGCAATTTTTAATAAAAAGATTTTTTTTATATATAGCTACTGTTTAAATATTAATATTCCCACACCAAGTTTAAGTTGAAACATAATTGCATAATTTAAAAATATATATTTCCTCAGTCCTAATTAACTTTAGAAATCTGGTCTTAATTTAAGTAAACCATTTTTATGTATTTCAGTGCTAGATGTTTCATTTCTCCTGCTCTTTCTTTCCTGTCTTCCAGTGTTTTGGCCTTTTCAGGCTCATTTATTTCCTTCAGTTTCTCAATCAGAAAATCAGTGTACATTAGTATTATCAGTGAATCAGTATTGAGTGCAATCATCTCCAGAGTTTCCATACAGTGAAAAGCATCAAGTATCAGCCTCATTTTTCTTTCCTTTAATTCTTGCAGTTCTTCTTCCAGCTTTTTGACTGAAGATTCAACTTCCTTCTTCTCTTTATTAAATGCATATATTTTTGCTTCTTTCACATGTTTGCTGAAGTGGCATCTATTAGTGCACACTGTACAGTGATCATTTCTCATCACACTACACCACGAGAGGTTTGTGGCCCACCAGCATCCAGGATAATGACAGTTCTCCTTACAGACTGTGCAGCATGTGGCCATTTTAGCTACAGATCGATTAATATCAACCCTTACTTTGATTGACACTTCAAACACAGCGTTTGTAACTTGAGCATTTTTCAGAGCATTTTGCTTTAACTCTATGTCTTGAATATGTGATTGTATTTTCGGGAAAACTTCTTCTAACTCATTCCGTTTAGTCAACACATCTTGAGTCATCTGCATAGGCTTTGATGTAATATCATTAAGAAAACTAAAAAATCCTCTCATTCCTCTTAAACTGAGGTTCCAGGATTGCTCTTGGTTTATCAAACATTCTCTTTCAAATGTCTCTCCTTGACAGTTGTCGAACAGGAAATACACAGGCTGACCCTGTTCATCCACTGCACACTTGAATTTAGCCTCTTTAACAGCCATCAGGGCTTTATCAGGGTATGTACCACGAGAGTGTGTCAAGAGCAGAACAATGTTTTCAGCGATATCTCTTCCAAATAAAGACTGAACAGCATCATATATGTAGATTTGTCTATTAGAGAGTCGATTTTGGCTTGCTGTGATCACCAGACACACTGCATCAACGTTTTGGACCAATGTGGATTTGCTCAAATTAAGCAACTTTCTGGCAATTTGTCTATCAAAATCAGCTCCACGAGTGTCTCCATACCCTGGTGTGTCGATGATTGTTAAATCCATTGGACTCTCTTGTAGATAAACCTCATAAACAGTGATGCTGGAGGTCTGACTGTGAACTGAAGACTGATTACTCTGATCATCTGTGATCTCAAACCAGACCTCATCTTCTCTCTGAACACCCAGCATGTAGTTGACCATCACATTGATCAGTTTTGTTTTTCCTGTTCCTGTTTCTCCCACCATCAGAATGGTTTTATGGGGTTTGTTTTGGTCTCTCTCTCCAAAGGTGATTTTTCTGTATGGTTCAGATTCATCAGAGTCTGTACATGGTTTCAGATGATGGTTTGAAGATCCCTTATCAGTCTGATAACTTCGCTTGATGATTTCATCAAATCTGTGCAATTCTTGTTTTAAACTGGCCATGCTCTGTCTTTGATGCAGAAAACATAAAGACATTTAATACTGATTAATCTAATTCATCTTCTATGAATGTTAAAATAATGTTATCAGACAAAATATTGCTAAACTAGATAATTATGATAAACCAGTATTAATGAATTCTGCTTACATTAACTTTGTGTGAGAAACAAATTATACAAAATAAAAAAAATCACCTGGAAAAAAAAATCCCCGAAAGCCTGTATCTATTTCAATAGATAAATCTAAACTTTAAAACATTAAAATTAGTCTTCCATTAGTCTTCTTTAAAACATTTAACACAAACCTGTAACAATGTGTGTATAAATATTTTAATACTACGTTGAATTAGGAAGAGTTCGTTTTTTAATTTACAAAAAAAAAACTTACAGCGTGGCAGTTCTATGGAATTATATGTATATGCATTACATGTTTTTTGTGAATAATTTTTGGTTCCTTCATTTCTGGGTGAATGAGTATTATACGTTTTTAAAAAATATGATAACCTAATGTATGTGGTCAACAGTCATAGGTAAAATTAAGTACAGTATTCCTACTTTTCTGAAGAATCAGTCATGACTTGTTCCAGGTTTGTGTCTTCCAAATTATTTCTACAGAAAGCAAATAAGCATAAAAAACATTGCACATTTATAAAAGATACTAGTTTATATTCACATATAGAAACAATATGCAAACATTAATATTGATATATATTTTTTATAGTTGGCATATTAATTCTTTCTTTATATTTTTTGAATTTCTCAAATCTGGTAGTAGCAGATACCTAAAATATACGCTGCTTAAAAATTGCTATTGAATGAAAGGAAAATTTAAAAAAATAATAAAATAAAAAGATCGACTTACAATATTTCCTGTTTGTACAAGTGCTTCTTTCTCTCACTCAATTGAGCTTTTTACAGACCGAAAGATTTGAAGTATTTATACATGCATGAGGAAACACCCATTTATGAAGATCATGTGATTTTCATGAAAGCATCAAGTAATTTTTCCATTATTGTGAAAACATTTGTTGCTTGTGTAAAAATGTAAATGATCATATGCATTTGTTTATATTGCAAATCATGTCTTTTTCACCAAGAAGGGTCATACAGATTCCAATGTCTCATTATTTGGGCTTAGGTCACATGGTCAAAGATGCAAAATTGGAATGTAAACTTTTTCTCTTTTCCTGCTTTTGAGTCTTTCTTCTCCTACTCTCATGCTATCTGGCTCAATCTTTAGCTATATTGCAATAAAATACAACTACCTAATAGCAATGCTCTCCCACATGTTTAGCGATTATAACAGCGCTTATTTTCTGATTTGGTACTGAATAAATTTGGCAAAGAGATGGTTTGAGAAGAAAAGTACAGTTTTTCACCATCATACTGATTTAGTACTTTTTACTTTATTGCTTATTTGGCATTTGGATTTAGATTTGTTTTATCAAGTTACAGTAGAAATATAAAACAGGAAATATAGGTTCCTGAATTAATTGAGTAATGCAGATTCAGCAACTTAGCAAGTAGTTCAGTTATTTGAGTATTGAATCTTTAATAGGTATTTACATGAAGGCATAAACCTTCAGGTAATTGCTTTATAACAGGATCAATGACATTTATACTTTTACATTTAATTATTTTGATTTAGAGCAAGCACATTTCTTTGCAGTCTTGTATTCCTGTAAAAAGTGTAGAAAAAGAAGTTCCAGTGGTGTAATAGTGTATTCAGTGGCAGACTCTTGGTCTTGGTGTTGTCTGCAAAACTGTTGCAAACTATTTATCTGTGTTGAATTTAAACAAACAAATTCAATTTAATAATGTTCAACTTAATTTGTTGGTTCCTGATGTGCAGATTGCCAAGCAAGGCGTGAGAGCACTGACATCACCAAAAGCAACCTTCCAACATCCCTAGGCCCTTAATTACTATTAACATGGGAATAATAAATTTATTAGCGGGAGTCGTAAGGTGCCTTCACCTAGCTAATATAGACTAGGAATTTTTGAATACGACAGTATGTTTGGAAAGCGTGCCAGTCCCCAAAGGGGGAGGACGCTGCGGAGGTCATCTGCTACCCAAAAGGGGAGACTTGATGACAACAAAACATATGGACTAGCCCTAATTAGGGGGAGTACTACATACGATAGGCTGGTTAGCTGTTAGGGAGGACACGGGACCGCCTGAAAGGGGGAACACACCATGGTAGAAATGCATATGGCATCACCAATAGGGGACTGCACATAGCTGGCACCGAACTTCAGTATGCGGGTTGACCAGAGGGGGCACAACACACTGAGACATGCACTTAACTCCTCCGCTGAGTCAGGTGCTGGGGGCCTCGGAGGAATTCTCTAGGGTTCGCCTGAAAAGGGAAACTTACTAGAAGAAGAATAAAATGCGCACGCATCTCCGGGTTAGGGAGCCTGGCGCAGCAAGCGTTTGTTGACACTGAGCCTAATTTTCTCCCGATTGACCGGGGTTACCCATTAATCTGGAGAAAACCAGCTCCACTCAAAGGTTATAAAACCTTGCGAATGTATTAGGTGTTGCCCAGCTCGCAGCTCTGCAGATATCTGTGATATCAGCTCGCCTTGGCATTTATAAGCCAGCGCGATGGCATCAACTAACTAGTGGGCCAACCTCTGTTTTGATACAGCACTTCCCTTCTGCCGACCACCATAACAGATAAAGAGCTGTTCACAAGATCTTATGTTTTGCGTTCGTTCCCCGTCAAGGCGCAAAATGAAATGATGCCAATGCAGTCAGCAGAGCTGTCTTTATAGACAGAAATTTAAAGGATACTGACTCGAGTGGCTCAAACGGGTCCCTCTGCAGACCTGCCAGGACTACAGAGAGATCCCAAGAGGGCACGAGAGGGGGGCGGGGTGGATTTAAACACCCCAAACCTCTGAGCAACCGGATGATAAGATTATGCTTCCCGAGCGTGTTGCCATCCACCGCGTCATGATGAGTGGAGATGGCAGCCACGTAAACCTTCAGTGTGGAGGGCGACAGCCTACGCTCCAACTTGTCCTGAAGGAAGGATAACACAATGCTATTCTGGTAAGTTCGGGGTTCTTCTTTGCGAGAAGCGCACCACTCAGCGAATAGACTCCACTTCAGGGCGTAGGCACGCCTCGTAGAGGGTGCTCTAGCCTGAGTGATGGTGTTAACTACCGAGGATGGTAAGTCACCTAAGTCTTCCAAGCTCCGTCTATGTACCACACGTGGAGGTTCCATAGATCTGGGCGCGGGTGCCAGATGGTGCCCCGTCCCTGAGAGAGGAGGTCCTCCCTCAGAGGAATGCGCCAGGGAGGGGCGGCCACGAGGAGTGAGAGCTCAGAAATCCAGGTCCGATTGGGCCAGGGAGGCGCAACGAACAAGACCTGCTCCTCGTCCTCCCTGACTTTGCACAGTGTCTGCGCGATTAGGCTCACTGGGGGAAATGCATACTTGCGCATGCCCGATGGCCAGCTGTGGGCCAGTGCATCCGTGCCAAGGGGGGCCTCGGTCAGGGAATAAAACAGCTGGCAATGAGCGTTCTCGGGGGAAGCAAACAGATCGATCTGGCCTCACCGAAGCGCGCCCATATCAACTGGATCGCATCGGGGTGGAGTCTCCATTCTCCTCGGTGCACTAGCTGCCGTGAGAGTGCATCAGCTGTACGGTTGAGCTCGCCCGGAATGTGAATGGCTCGCAGCGATTTCAGCCGCGTATGACTCCAAAGGAGCAGATGGCGAGCGAGCTGAGACATGCGGCGGGAGCGTATACCCCCCATACGATTGATATAAGCTACCATCGCCATGCTGTCCATCCTGACCAGCACGTGTTTCTGCTCCAGCAACGGTAAAAAGCGTCGGAGAGCCAGGAACACTGCCAACAGCTCTAGGCAGTTGATATGCCAATGTAGGCGGGGTCCGGACCACGAACCCGCAGCTGCATGCTCGTTGCACACAGTCCCCCAGCCCGTGCTGGAGGCATCTGTCGAAATGACAACATGCCTGGATATTAGCCCTAAGGGCACACCGGTCCATAGAAAAGCTAAATCCATCCAGGGACTGAGGGTGCAGCAACACACCAGAGTGACATGCACCCGGTGCGTACCCGTGTGCCATGCCCGTCTGTGGATTCGATCGTGAAGCCAACGCTGAGGTGGTCTCATATGAAGCAAACCGAGCGGTGTGACAGAGGCAGCAGATGCCATATGCCCCAGGAGCCTCTGAACAGATTTCATTGGGACCATTATATTCCTGTCGAGCTCTTTCAGACAAGAAAGCATTAGCCTGGCGCACTACTCTGAAAGGCGCGCTACCATGGTGATTGAATCCAGCTCCAGCCCGATATAAGAGATCCTCTGTGCGAGGCAAAGTTTGTTCTTCTCTCGGTTGACCCGAAACCCCAACTGTTCGAGGTACCGAAGCACTTTGTCTCTGTGCGTTTGAGGCCTACCATCTCAGGCCTGCCCGAGTGCTAACCGCTTGGCGGGGAGCAGCAGGGGTGACTCGCCCTAATGCAAGGGCTCGCCACGACCTCAGTTGCGCAACAGTCAAGCTGCTCTTTTAGGTCACCAGCGAAACGCCAAGGGGACGGGAAACCCAGCTCAACCGCTGCTTTAACGGTTTCCCCCGCACTGGTGAAGGTAAGGCTTTTTTCTCTGTTGGAAGTCAGCTTAGCAGAAGGTTTCTTCAGTCTCGTGATCGGGTCTGAAGTAACAATTCTAAATGAGCTCCTTTGCAGCTGACTGATATAGCCCTGACGAGCTCATCAGGATTAGCTGTGGAGCGAAGCATTGCATTGGCCTGTTTTCTTGGTCGTCTGAGATTCAGACACACATTGGAGTTCCCATATGAAGGGGAACTTTGATTCAAGAATTTTAATTTTTTGTAGAAGTCTGCGGCAGTTTGTGCAGCAGTGAAATTCTGAGGAAATCCGATCCAGAGGCATTTTCACAGCAGTAGCGGAAGGATTGTTTAGTCGACATTTCCCCTCTTGTTTGTAAAGTTGTATTCCAGAAAGTTTGGAGATTCGACAGTGATCTTCAAGCTGTGTTGTTTGAGCACTCTGCTGGTAAGCTCAAGTAATATTAGAGTATAAATGTAAAAAGTAAGAGTGCAAAAAGCAGAGCAGTAGGCAGAGACTTACGAACAGTAGCAAAGCAGGAAGTATAGAACTTTGTATATTATATAATACTTTGTATTTTATGTTTTAATAACAAATGTCAGTATGTAAGACTATGTACAAATAATATTTACTATTAGAACTTTCGTGCAAGGTGAGATTTGTTGACAGTGCCAGAAAATGTGTTCACATTAAAGGATATTCTTGGGCCAATGTCCTGCTAAATTTTTCTTACTTTAATTAAACCCACCTTAACAATCGAATAAAAAAACGTATTAATAACAGAATACTTGAGATTTACAGACAGGTGTGTTAAACACAGGTGACAGGTAAAATCTAAATATTTCAGCCACATATGACTTGTTTTGTTGAAATGACTTGATGTTTTCCTGAAAATCACATGATCTTCATAAATGGGTGTTGCCTCATGTATAAATACTGCAGATTTTGCAAAAACCTGAAGTCAGAGAAAGAAGCACTTGTACAAACAGGAAACGTTGTGAGTCAACTTGTTTATGTCTTTTTTATTTTATTTTTGGCCTATTTTAATTTTTTGTCATTCAGTAATAATGTTGTGATGGTATTCATTATTATTATTATTTATTATCAAAATGTTTTATACTGTATATGTTCAAATATTTTCTCAAAGCCAGTGTTTAAAAAACAAAAGAGAATTGATTTAATGTTTTTATTGGAAAAAACAATAAACACAGAGCATTCACAGATACTTTTACAGATGTAAAAAAATGACAAAGGATATTTAGTTTAACAAGAAATTGTTTACAAAGTGTTAAACCTCTAACCAGTGAAAGCAGATTCTACTGAAGGCAGATGTGCAATACTGCAAGCATGTTGGAGCTCTGAAATGTTTTTATAGAGACAAACAAAACAAAACTTGATATTAAAAGGCAAAAGACAAGGTAGCAATAACAATCTTTCAGTTTTAAAAATGACATATCTTGTGGCCAATGGCCATAACTGTGAATTTAAACAAAAGGGTTATATCTTTTAAAATGTATTCTTGTAAAGAAGAGATGATTTTACATTATCATTGAGCAGAACAAATTGCTGAATTTGCTTTTTACTGTCATTGTGTTGTTTTCTGCTTTACAATACAGACAATGGCTAATTTAGGACAAGCATTGCACAGATTTGATGAAATCCTCAAGCAATGTGAAAAAATGGAAGGGGCATCTCCTCATTGCCTGAAACTGAAAACTCAGAATATCAGTCATGGTGAATCTAAACCATACAAAAATTTGACCTTTGGAAAGAGAGACAAAAACAAAACCCATAAAACTATTCTGATGGTTGGAGAAACAGGAACAGGAAAAACCAAACTCATCAACACTATGATCAACTACATGTTGGGTGTTGAGAAAGAAGACAAGGTCTGGTTTGAGATCACAGATGATCAGAGTGATCAGTCTTCAGTTCACAGTCAGACCTCCAGCATCACTGTTTATGGGGTTTATCTACAGGAGAGTCCAATGGATTTAACAATCATCGACACACCAATATATGGAGACACTCGTACTGAGAATAATAAGATAACCGAGAGTGTCCTTAGTTTGATTAAATCTGAAAAATGTAATAAATTAGATGCAGTGTGTCTGGTGATTAAAGCAACCCAGACTCGACTATCTGAGGAACAGATCTACATATATGATGCTGTTCAGTCTTTATTTGGAAGAGATATCGCTGATAATATTGTCCTGCTCTTCACATTCTCACGTGGAGAAATTCCTAACAAAGCTCTAATGACTGTTAAAGAGGCTAAAATCAAGTGTGCAGTGAATGAACAGAATCAGCCTGTGTATTTCCTGTTCGACAACTGTCAGTCAGACTCTGCAGATGAAGAAAATGAAATAATGGCTCAATCCTGGAATCTCAGTTTTAAGGGAATGAGAGGATTTTTTAGTTTTCTTGATGGTATTACATCAAAGCCTATGCAGATGACTCAAAATGTGTTGACTAAACGGAATGAGTTAGAGGAAATTATCCCCAAAATACAATCACATATTCAAAGCATAAAACTAAAGAAAAATGATCTGACAAATGCTCAAGGTTCTTTAAAGCAGAATCAGGAAGATTCTAAGGAGAATAAAGTTGAAACAAACACAGACACTGTTCCTCTTAAAGCCAGTGAAATTAAATGCTGCACTCTAGCATGCTGTTTCACCGTTTTCTCATGCTGTTTTGTAAAGAAAGATGATCAAAGTCAGTATGAAAAAATTTACTGTGATGAGTCTTCGGTGAAGAAATGGACAGAAGAATTGCATGAATTAGAGAAAAAGAAAATAAAGCTGGTGACTGATGCTTTTGACATTGTGGAAACTCTAAAGATGATCGCTCTCAACACTGATTCACTGAACACACTTCAGCATGTTGATTTTCTGATTGAGAAGCTGAAGGAAATAAATGAGCCGGGAAAGGCAGAAACACTGGAAGACATCAAGAGGGGAGCAGGAGAAGGAAAACAAAGAGCATTAAACAAATATAAAACTCAATTTCTGGAGGTCACACAACTGAACACTCCTGGTCAAACAAGATGAGTCCTTCAGGCTTGTTTGAAACCTAAAAGAAATGCTGCGGTCTCACTAAAGTTTCAGCATGTATAATTCTGCCGTATGGCGCTGCAAAAAGAGGCAGGATTAAACAAGATGATTGGACATTATAAAAAGCAAGCGATTGCTCCATATTTAAAATTTCTGTCCAAAGAGGTCATGTTTTGATCCTCGATTGGTCTCACGCAGTCAAGTGATGCAATTTCACAGGTCAGAGTTCACCAAGCTTGAACTTTGCAATGCAGCGAACTGTGAAAGCTGTCACACGAGCTTGTGTTACCAGTCTGATGCATTTGTGTGCGTATGAATGGAAGTCTATGGGAAGACTGCGTGAGACCAATCGAGGATCAAAACATGACCTCTCTGGACAGAAATTTTAAATATGGAGCAATCACTCGCTTTTTATAATGTCCAATCATCTTGTTTAATCCTGCCTCTTTTTGCAGTGCCATATGACAGAATTTCGCATGCTGAAACTCTTGTGTGACCGCAGCTTAAGTCTGTTGAAGCAGGGTTGGAATCAAACACTTAATTCATTCATACTTAATATTCCCTCAATAATGGGTTTATTTTCGCTTTGATGCTGCTACGAATAGAAATCTATATAATCTGCTAAATGCTCCAGTATTAGTAAAATCTTCTCATATTACCTGATAAGTGTGTTGTCTATAAATGCAATCTGTTTGATTAATTATTCACTGATCCATTCTCACATGCTTTTTGTTTCTTTGAATGAATTCATAGAGTGTCCTGCTTTCACCTACTGGGTGGTTTTCATTTGAAATCTGTACTAACTTTTAATCATTCA
This sequence comes from Danio albolineatus, assembly GCA_903798035.1. Taxonomy (NCBI): domain Eukaryota; kingdom Metazoa; phylum Chordata; class Actinopteri; order Cypriniformes; family Danionidae; genus Danio; species Danio albolineatus. The sequence goes on along the minus strand of CAIGQQ010030348.1, from coordinate 2,316,006 downwards.
TTCATTCATTTTCTTTTCGGCTTAGTCCCTTTATTAATCTGGGGTTGCCACAGCAGAATGAACCGCCAACTTATCCAGCATATGTTATAGCGCATGTCTGTGGACTTGGGTAAACCTGAGCACCCGGAGGAAACCCACACGACCACGGGGAGAGCATGCAAACTGCACACAGAAATGCAGGCTTGAACCAGTGACCTTCTTGCTGAGAGATGATTGTGCTACCCACTGCACCACTGTGGTGCCAACTTTTAATTAATAAATTACAAATAATTTCATAATATGATACTGACCTAAAATGCAGCCTTCTTTGTGTTAATTTTGCAGTTGTTAATACATTAATTTCATTTACTTTATACTAACACTTCTCAGTCCATCTCTGCACTAGAAATATTTTTAAAGTATTTTTATAATGTTTTTGTTTGATTAGTAAGAATCACATGCAATATTATTATTAAATTTCATTTAATTTGAATGTTAAATAGACATAAATGTTTTATGTTAATAAATGGATAATGCGCTTATACAGAATATAATAACAGAGAACTGACAAGCGCATAGAATGTGAATAATATGAATGGTCTGTTTGTTGAATTTAAGTTTCATGTCAACTAATTCTCATTAGATTATAAGTAGACTGTTAGGTTGGGGTTAGTGTAAGTTGACATGTACTTGCAGAGTTTCTTATAGTCAGTTAAATGTCTGTTGAATGTCAGTATCAGCAGATATTAAGCAGACAGTCTACTACTACTCAAATGAACCATCAAAATAAAGTGTTACCGAATGCGTTGTGTTAACGAATGTTGTAAACAAATTGGTGTGTTAACTAGTCCTTTGATATTGTGTGTAACATTCAACATGTTTTTACATTCATGTCTTAGTGTTTGTATGTCTGTGTGTAATAAATATTCACCTAGGTCCTCTGGTGAATATATTAAATCCCTTTGTCTTCTTTTCTAATTGAGTCTTGGAATTATTTTGTTTGTTTAAATTACATGTTTTCAATTGAATTTAATTTAATTGTATCTTGTTTTGTTTGTTTGTTGTTGTTGCTGTTGTTGTTTTATGCATTTTAATAATAAGCTATTGGCAACAATCAGTGGTGTAAAAAATAAATACAAATACTCTGCACTACTGCAATTAAATAGTTTTTCTCAGGAACTGTACTTTAATGAGTAGTTTTATAAATGTGTGCTTTTACTTTCCCTTGAGTAGATGTTTAGTGCAGTATCTGTACTTTTACTCCACTACTTTAACCTGCAGTCACTACTTTATTTCTTTCTTGTCTATGGGGATTAGAAAAATAAGTCCTGTGATTCCTGTCCAATATAATCACAAATAAAAGGTAAATCGCATTATAATGAACTACCTCAAGACATGGGTGATTTTTAATAGCAGCAAAACTGTTTGAAAGATGGATGTTTACTGTATGATGACTGAAATGGCCTTAAACACCAAGCAAGCACAAGACGTCAACATGATGCCAGATTGACGTTGTACCCTAACGTCATAGGGACGTTGCATTTTGTTTGGAAATTTAAATTGGGTTGACGTCAGAACGCGACATCAGTGTCCAACGGCCAACCTAAAATGAACTTAATATCTGTGTTTAATGGTGTTACAGCTTGACGTTGTGTGGACAATACCACTATGACGTCTATCAGATGTTGAATTTTGGTCACCATATCTGACGAATAAATGTCAGTATTTGATGTCAGTATGACGTTGGTTTAATATGTTGGCTCAACGTTGGATTTTGGTCCGTTTCTAACACAGCATAAAATCAACCAAATATCAATATAATTTGACGTCGTTATCGAACATCAAAATAGCATTGTCCTTAGATGCTGGATAGACATTGAATTTTGGTCACCTGACATCACAACTAGAGGTGTGAACCTACAGTGCTCTCCGACTCGGTTCGGTTACGATTATCATGCCATCGATTCGGTTTAATTCAATATCTCGGTGCATAACGGTACATTGACAATGCTTTTCATACATTTTACTTCGCAGGACAATAATTCTTGTATTAAAATGTACAAATATATTTATATTTCTTGATTATTTGTTATACAATTTTGTCATTTAATACAAACAGTCAGATATATACACTGCACCTTTAAAAACTCAAGTACATGCACAGAACAACACAACAGCATTTATAGCAAATAAACACATAAATATCCCGCTGGCTTTCTGAGCCTTGTCTAGTGAGTTCGTTCTTACACCCCTATGATTGGTCACATGCTCAACAGGAAGGGCTGTGATTGGCTCTAACGCTCTGGCGCTGTTCACCGATGATAAACACTGATAAACAGCAGCAGCGATCACAGCTGATCCATGATAGACGCAAAGGAGAAAACTCTGCAGACACGCACTCGTGTCTGTATCCAGAAGTATCGCTGTGACCGCTGAGAGGAGAGGAAAAGTCCCGCCAACAGGTCAAAGGACCACAGTGAGAGAGAGAGAGAGAGAGAGAGAGAGAGAGAGCAGTGGTCGGATCTAGTAATTTTTTAAGGCAGGGGCCAAGGTGTGGCCACAGTTTACAGAGGGGGGCCGAGTTATTCAATTGGTGCTTGCACTATATGTTTTAAACATATAACTCGTTTTGTCCTTATACGAATACAGTATATATTACTTATAAATTACTGTATATGTTATCAGTGGCGCAAAAAGGGGGTATGCAGTATATGCGGCGCATAGGGGCGCCACACATGGGGGGACGCCAAAACTATTTTTGAAATTATCTTTATTAAAATTTTCAAATAATAAAAATAAATAAATATTTTTGGTTAAATATTTTATCCTGCATTTTATATGAATGTAATATTGTATTTTATTAAATAAATAATTATACCACCCCTCTGTTGACCATTTAATTGATCCGTTGCTCGGTTACAGTCACATGTTCAAAATGCAAAGAAGAGTGAAGAGACATGGAGAGCAAAATAGAAAACAAACAAAAAAAAGAACAAACAATGTCTTAAAATGAAAACTGCCATGACAAATTGGATAAGAGATTGGTAAGCTTAACCCTCACTATCATTACCATACTTTTAATTAACTTCTAATGTTTTTGGGAGCGATAGGCGCCATATCATTAATTATTCATTATCGCCACGCAAGTCACCACATGGGCTTTTACTTAACATAAAAAGCAGACGAGGTGGTTTTGTTCAGGCAGGGGGGCAGTGATGCACAGCCACACCTGGACTGCTTCCGAAATCGCATACTTCCATCCTGTATATTATGTGAAAAACAGTATAATTCTATGGGCTAAAGTCATAGGGCTGGCGTAAAGTTGACTTTATGTAAACGCTTGATCAGGCCCGAATTAAGGGCGTACTCACACTATGCGATCCGAACCGTGCTTAGGCCCGTTTCCCGGATAATTTTAGAAGTGTGAGTGCGCTGAATCGGGCTCAGGCACGGTACAGTTGGCCGGCCCTGGCCTGGTTGGAAGAGGTGTGCCTGAGCGCGGTTCATTTGGGCTTTGGCCCGAAACTGAAGAGGAGACGTGACTTTTGGGGACTGTTTGATATGGATTTATTAATCATTCTTACTGTTTAATGAACACAAACTGTGGGAGATTATTAAAGACACAAACCCCTTACTGCACCACTGCTGCACCTTCAGCAGACCTCCTCATTCCTGCAGCACGAGGACGTCATGAGTGTTTATGAGCGTCAGCAGTGGCTGATCTGTTCAGGGGAATGTCTGGCTGTGTGTCACTAAATATCACACCACTAAAACCATATAATGAAATCTCTGAGACACTTATCTTACAATGAACTGCGCATCATCGATGACATAAGCGTGCTCAGGCCCGAATGCAATGAGAGTGCGGGCCGTCGGGGGAGACGGAAGGGGGGATAAGCGTGCTTTGGCCCGGTTAAAGGGAACTGTACATAGTGTGAGTACACCCTAAGAAATCAGAGGCTCCTGGGCACAATGTCTTGTAGCGCACCCTAGTTGATTTAAAAAAATAAGATTAATATAATATTTTTGGAATAAAATTTATCTATAATGTATTTTAAAATAAATGATATACAGTACAAGGGCGCCACAGTGGCCTAGTGAGTAGCACGATCACCTCACAGCAAAAAGGTCGCTGGTTCGAGCCTCGGCTGGGTCAGTTGGCATTTCTGTGTGGTTGCCAACTGTTCTTGTTCTCCCTGTGGTTGCGTGGGTTTCCTCCGGGTGCTCGGGTTTCCCCCACAGTCCAAAGACATGCGGTACAGGTGAATTGGGTGGGCTAAATTGTCCGTAGTGTGTGTTTGTGAGTAAGTGTGTATGGATGTTTCCCAGAGATGGGTTGCAGCTGGAAGGGCATCTGCTGCATAAAACAAAATGCTGGATAAGTTGGCGGTTCATTCCACTGTGGCGACCCCGGATTAATAAAGGGACTAAGCCTAAAAGAAAATGAAAGAATGAATGAATGATATACAGTACATATATTTCTAGCCTACAAAGATTTTACTTATTTAAAGCATACTTTGAAAATACTAATAAAAAGTGAAAATTAATGGATATAATATACTTGTTCAAGTTCACTGAAGCAGTACTAAAAATATATATTAAAGGGTACTTTTTAAGGTATAACTTCTAAAAACTTATAATGCATATGATTTAGATATAACACCTCTCCAATCCAGTTCTGTGAATCTGAGTCTTCCATAATACACACACTTATTAATAATTCCTACTTGTCTTCCTCGTGATGAAGAGTAGACAAAATCTAATATGCAGTGGGGGAAAAAAAAGAAGAACGTATTCATCAGACAATGTATTCGATGTATTCGAACCGGTTTCATGACCAATCACGTCAAAACTTAATGCCATGCACTTTGCGAGCTACGTCACTCTTGCTCCTGTCAGTTGCACTCTTTTTAGTTGTCTCTGTCAATCAAACAGTGATGGGCGGGAATCACTCAACTAGCTTATTCCAAGGAGGTGATCTATTTGCACTTAGCCAAAATAGACACTCCAAAATCTGCATTTTTTCCCCCCTCGCAGGGGCCCCAAGTGTGCATCGGCCCCTGGGCCTGTGCCCATAATGCCCATTGGTTAATCCGGCCCGGCGCTTGATAGTCATAAATTTTTGAAGACCGTCAGCTTCAAAAGATAAAATTTGTATTAACTGCATTTCAATGTTGATCAAACATTAAAGTTACTATAGACATTTATATGTATATATACATAAAGTGAAGAGCAGCAAATGAATATCTGTTTGATCCACTGTTTTCTTTGATAGGTGTGACTTAAGGAATGCAATGAAAAAAACATTAGTTTTATTTATGCTCAGTTAAGATAATATTAGTTTTGTTTAAAATCAAACATGTTTACAGGTACATATTATTAAGTGTATTTGTCTGTTCACACACCCGAGTATCTGCTTTCATTCATCCTCAAAAAGCCGTCTTTATCAGTACGGAGCGCGTCCATTAGTCAGCACCGTTATTGAATTGCCTGATTCAGAGGCTGCATTAGGGCGGTGATAGACGCATAAAGCTTTACTGGAAAGGACGTGAATGTGGCCGTTTTTATATTGGTTTCAACGTGCTGTCAATCAAAAATAATGTGAAAGCATAATTCTCTTAAACAGCTCCTGCAATTAAATTACGTTTGAGTTTGACTCTGTAGCTGCTACTTTCACTTTTCATAGAAACATTACAAATGCAGGAGAAATACGGGAAAATATACGGAAGATAGCAGATAGAATTATAAAATACGGTAGAATTAATACAGCAAAAACGGGAGGGTTTGTGGGTATGAGTTGCATATGTTGGTACAAAAGTTTTAATTCAAAATCATTTACACAGCTATGTGTAAAGTAAAGTTCATGTAGATGTAAAAGTTTTATCAGAATAAACTATCAAATCATACTTACAGTTGAGGTCAAAAGTTAAGAATAATCTGAAAAAATATTCTTTATTTATTGTTATTTAGTATTAATTAATTAATTAAATTATTATTATGTATGTTTGTAAGTACAGACCTAAATATTAGGGCCAGACAGAATCTGCGGACATTTTTTGCTATTGAGAATGTAGTAAAAAATATGCAGATTTATGCTGAATGATTTTAGGATTATCATAACTAAAAACTTTAAAAACTGAGTAGGCTAAATGTAAATTTTCACACACCTATAGATTTCAGACATGATAGAAAATTAATATTTAGATTTAAAAATTCCCCTATATAAATGTTATATACTTGGTTATAACTAATCTTAACCCAGTTCAAACTAACAAATAGTCAGAATATTTACATTTTATGGAACTGAGATGTTTATTAATCCTTCTATCAAGATCCTTTTTTATACCATATACATGTTTTTATAAATTTATTATGTATCTTATTGATACATCAGGCCTTTTGGTAACTTTTTTTTTGCTCAAAACTAATCCAATTTAGTTAAAACAAAAAGTTTGCCCATGACATTTTGATAAAATAAAACATTTCAGTCAGTTTGTCTCTTTTTTTTCATTGCATTTTGTGAGACTTGTAAAACTTGAACCCACATACCCCTCAGTAAATGTACAGTTGTGCCCCTGTATGTTATCATAACTTTTGAGGATTTCAATTTCATACACACCAAGATCCCTTTAAGCGTACAGGAGAAGTTGTGTATTTGAGAAAGATTGTAGGTTATATCATTATTTATTATTTTATTTTTTAAGCAACTGGTTCTCACAACAAACATTCTTCCCTGAGCATTCATTAGAGAACAAAAAAATACTTGCATAAGAAGCTGTTTCATTAGTTTTATGCTAAGCTCTCAAGCTATCTTCAAACCAACATGCTAAAAGGTAACTATGTTATAGCTGGTGCATTTTGGTACATTTTGATCAATTTTTATTTTTTTGTAGTGTGCCTAGGCAGTGAAAGCAAAGGACAGACAGTGGTGTCCCTGCATGTTGTTAGTTCTGGATGCACAGACTCTTCTCAGGAAACCTGTGGCCGACTTTGAATTTCAGAAAAAGGGGAGAAGTTATTATAGTGCTAAAGGGATAATTCATCCAAAACTGAAAACTGTCATCATTTAATCTCTCAGCCTTCACTTGTTCCAAACGTGTTTGACTTTCTTTCTTCTGTTAAACACAAAATAGAATATTTTAAAGCAAGCTGGAAACCTGTAACCATTGACTTCCATAGTATTTGTTTTTCCTACTAAGTCAATGATTTACTACTAAGTCAATGCTTTCTTCTGTGTTTTTTTATCAGTAGAAAGAATTTTTTCATTTTGGGTGAACTATCCATTTTATTTAAAAAATCATCAGTTCACTGTGTTCATTAATAAAGTTTTTGCATAAACTGGATATAGGGTTAATATCAGCTAGTTCCCCAAACTGAAGTACCGGTAACTTTAATTCTATTCTGGTTTAATCTCTGAATGTGAAGAATGTGTTCAAGTGTGTTCAGTCCTAAACTGATGCATCATTTGTGTTATGAATGAAAAAAGTGGATTTTTTAGATGGGATGTTTGTCAGATATCAGGTCACGTTCGGTAAATGATGTCCGTCATTTTGACAGCCCTCACAATTATTCTGTAACCTTCTTATAGTGCTAAAAAAGCACAGTAATTTTACACAGAAAGTGTCCGTGTTGCACTGTAAATGACAGAACCCGTCTTTGCTTTCATTATTGATTTCACCATGAAGCGCACCTTTACCTTTGACATTACAGCTCAAAATGGTCATTTAAAATAACGCACATATATGACAGCTATGATGAGCGTAATCGCAGAAAATAAACCTTGTAACTCTGATCAACGGATGGCATGTTTAGTCTACTCGCATATTACTAGTTCTGGTCCGTTATAAAACATTTCGTTTTTAAAGCGAACTGTACAACAAGCACATTGTAACAATTTTACTCCCTGTTTCAGAACAAGCCAGTCGATTTGCAGGGATGAAAGCACTCGTCATACAAGAGAAATAGCTGAAGTAACAGGCATCACCGATGTTCAACGTGAATTTAAGCGCATCTTTATGTCCGAGCTTTGATATAAACCAGCAATGACTTAGAGGAGAGGGGCACAGGGGCCATAAAGATTTAAAAGGGGGCTGGTGCCCCAGTGGCCTCACCCCTAGATCCGCCACTGAGAGAGAGAAAAATGGAGTTTACTTTCAATTTCTCAATCGCAGTGAAATATGGGCTTCTGCTGTACTGCAATGTAAGTGAAAGACAGTCCAGCAAACACACACACACTCTGCAAAATTTCTGCATTTTTAGGTAGTTGGAGTGTTTTAATTACTCGCGCTCGCCTCCCTCACCAAAGTAAGCTACCGCAATATAGCGCATAGGAGATAAATGACGTCAGTACGCAATAACCGGTTACGATCTTTTACTGAACCGATACTGTTAATTTTGACAGCCCTAATCACAACCTAAATCTATCGTACTATTGTCTTATGATGTTGTGTGCCTGCTGGGCAATCACTAAATGCACTACAGAATGTTACGTTTACACACATCCACAAATTACATGTAAATGCATCAGCTTTTACAGCGTCATATTGACAACTCACACTGAACTGAACTTAAACTCTGAAAACTGGACTGACACTGTTTCAATTTACTATTATCTTTTATGTAAAGCTTTGACACAATATTGTAAAAGCGCAATACAAATAAAGATTAATTGAATTGAATACAGAAGGTTACGTTTACACACATCCACAAATTACATGTAAACTCATCAGCTTTTTACAGTGTAATACTCACTACTCTTGAGTACTTTTAAAAGGTCTACTTTTACTCATACTTTGAGTAATATTTACAACAGATACTTTTACTCTACTTGCACTACACTTTTAGGCAATTAATGGTACTTTTAATTAAGTATCATTTTTCAGTACTCTTTCCACCTCTGGCAGCAATAAGAAGTCATCCTACAGTACTTGCAGTAGCATGTGTAATTTTTGCTCATGACCTCGGTGGCTTTGTGTCCGTGCAAATCATTTGCCGTTTGTGAAAGTTGATAAATAAAAAGGGTTAATCCTGTCATGACTTATTTTGGCTTTGATGAAAAACTTTTCTTATATTGAAATTCTCTTAAACATCTTGGCATCTTGGCAGCAACAGAAAAAAATCTGTAATTATCTGTTTTATTATCACAAATAGGTATCAATTGATACAAATAAACAGTAAGATCCTAAATGTTCTTTGAAAAATCTTTCTATATTTATAACTCACTATACAGTCAAACACAGCAGACTATTCTTCAGTTTCAATCACTACAGAATAATGTTAAATTAAGAATTCTACTTGGTGAAGGATTGACTGCTACTTTAGTAGCTTATCATATTTATAAATGCCACAAACTATATTTGATGAATATGTATTTAAACATATATTCATTCATTCAATAAACCGCCAACTATTCCAGCATATGTTTTACGCAGCGGATGCCCTTCCAGCCTCAACTTAGTACTGGGAAATACCCATGCACAATTACATTCAGACACACACTCATACACTACGGCCAGTTTAGTTAATCAATTCCCCTATAGCGAATGTGTTTGGATTGTGAGGAAAACCAGAGCACCCGGAGAAAACCCACAGGGGAGAACATGCAAACTCCACACACTTGACCACTGCCCCACCGTTCCACCCCTGAAATATATATTTTGAAGCCAAAATTTCTTAAATGCACTGTAAAAATGTACAAAACAAATATTTTAGGGGAATGGCATTTAGGAGAACAAAAACTACCTTAAATGCTTTTTTTTTACATTCTCAGCTTCTGTGGCACACCGCCTTTGGAATCTTTTTTTGTTGAAATGCTATGTGGTTAAATGTGTCACAACAAGACACATTTCCCTATCTGTGATAGACTACACATCAGCTGCTTTTACTTCATCTTTAAAAATTACTGTGGTTACAAAATTCATTAGAATAAATACAAGATAAAATGGCATGACATAGTTTTAACACCCTCTTGTGGATATTTTTAAGCATAATCAATTAATATAGTTTTTAAGATGTTACATTTGTTATTTTTGATGACTAAAAATGTATTTCTGATATCAGCAATTAGGAGAGTAAATTCTGATATCTAAAATAACTAATTTAACTGGTAACAATCACAATCACTGATGGCATTACGTCATCAGACGGCGCCGAGAATGGCTGCCTCGGTACGGAGCTCCTTAGCTGTCGCAATATTTTTGTTTGTTTTTCCTGTTTTGTGTTCATTCAACATGATCAGTTATACCAGGGATGAGCTGCTGAACATTCTGCAGTGCACACCAATTGATCACCAGCCGTTTTTTGACTTCTCTGACGCTACAAGACGCGCAGGCGTAGGAAGCGAGCCGGCGCGCTTGTCAAAAACAGACACCGCGGCTTCAGAAAGCCACTGCCAAGCATTCATCTGCCGAATCTCCGCTCTCTTCCTTACAAAATGGAGGAATTACTTTTGCTCACACGCACAAATAAGGACTTTAACAACTCTGCTGCGCTGTGTTTCATGAAAACCTGGCTAAACGAAGCCATTCTGGACAGCGCATTACAACTACCGGACTTTCAGCTGTACAGCGCGGTGGTGGGACATGCTTTTACATCAACAGAAGGTGGTGTACGGATGTAACTGTGTTAAAGAAGATGTGCTGTCCTGATGTGGAAGTGCTTTTCATTAAATGTAAGCCGTTCTGTTCGCCTCGGGAGTTTTCCTCGTTTATTCTGATCAGTGTTTACATCCCACCGCACACGCACGTGAGTACTGCTTTTATGCTACTGGCGACCCTGCATCAGTGTGGACTGGTCTGAGAAACATAACCAATTACAAAACACATCCCCCCCGTATCGATGGCAGTAAACCTCTCGCAAACGACCTGAAAATGTTCTATTGCAGATTTGACAACTTCGACCAGACACCCTCTACTCAGCCATCAACACCTCTACCCACCTCCAGCCACACCCGCCCTGACCATCTTTCTACACAGCCATCAACACCTACAGACATCTCCCTCTCCCCCCCTGATCTTCAGATCAGTGAGGTTAATGTGCGTCAGGTCTTCAGTAAACAGAAGAGAAGGAAAGCGCCAGGCCCAGACGGTGTCTCACCAGCCTGTCTGAGAACCTGTGCTGACCAGCCGGCCCCCATTTTCCCGCAGATCTTCAACAGATCATTGGAACAGCGCATAGTTCCATCCTGCTTCAAACGCTCCACCCTCATCCCAATCCAGAAGAAACAAAAGATCACCGGGCTCAACGACTACAGACCTGTCGCCTTAACATCTGTGGTCATGAAGTCATTTGAAAGACTGGTTCTAGCATATCTGAAAGACATCACCGGACCTTTGCTGGACCCCCTGCAGTTTGCCTATAGAGCAAACCGGTCTGTGGATGATGCAGTCAACATGGGGCTGCATTATACCCTACAACACCTGGACAAACCAGGGAACTACGCAACGATTCTGTTTGTGGACTTTAGTTCTGCCTTTAACACCATCGTCCCATCACTGCTCGAGCACAAACTGACCCAGCTCTCTGTTCCTAGCTCTGTCTGTCAGTGGATCACCAGCTTTCTGACAGATAGACAACAGCTAGTCAGAATGGGCAAAATCACGTCTGACAGCCGCACCATCAGTACTGGTGCCCCCCAAGGATGTGTTCTCTCCCCACTGCTCTTCTCCCTGTACACCAACGACTGCACCACAAAAGATCCCTCCGTCAAGCTCCTGAAGTTTGCGGACGACACTACTGTTATCGGCCTCATCCGGAACGGTGACGAGTCTGCATACAGACAGGAGGTGGAGCGGCTAGCTTTATGGTGCAGATACAACAACCTGGAGCGGAACACGCTCAAAACGGTGGAGATGATAGTGGACTTCAGGAGAAACCCCCCTGCACTCCCCCTGCTCACCATCATGAACAACACTGTGGCTGCAGTGGAGTCATTCAGGTTCCTGGGCACCACCATCTCTCAGGATCTGAAGTGGGACACTCACATAGACTCTATTGTGAAGAAAGCCCAACAGAGACTGTACTTCCTCCGTCAGCTGAGGAAGTTCAACCTGCCACAGGAGCTGCTCGTGCAGTTCTACTCAGCTGTCATCCAGTCCATCCTTTGCACTTCAATCACCGTCTGGTTCGCCTCAGCAGCCAAATCTGACCTCCGTAGACTACAGCGAATAGTCCGGACTGCTGAACGAATCACTGGCACTACCCTTCCTACACTTCAAGAACTGTACTCTTCCACAGTGAGTAAAAGGGCTCGCAAAATCACCCTGGACGCCTCGCACCCAGCACACTTCCTGTTTGAACTGTTACCGTCTGGCCGGCGCTACAGAGCACCAAGCACAAAAACAGCCAGACACAGGTAAGGTTTCTTTTCTCAGGCCATTTACCTCATGAACAGTTAATATTTTCCTATTGTGCAATAAACATGCAATACCTTCTCATACACACTTGTACACAGCAGAGCCGTCCGGATGCTTTCTCCACTGCTTCTACATTGTTACTTATGGCTCTTCTTCGGTTGGCACCTGTTATTCCCATTGTTCTCTCCTCCCAGGGCACTGTTAGCTCTAGCAGAATTAGTTGTCGAGTGGCCTCACATACCAATATTGTATCAGGTCTCGATGCATAGCATCTTTTCCACTTAGATGGGGGTTCAACCAAGATGGCAGCTTGATTAGACGCACATGCTTTGGTTCTGAAAATAAAATCGGGTATGTCTTATAGATTTCGATGTAATTAATCAGTCATGCTTTTTTTATAGCAGTTGTTAGAACGTGTTATAGTTGAGTAGTCATATTTACACTTTTTTTTTTACTCGTATTGAAAATACTGAAAGTTACCATGGACTTGTCAGGCTCTGTAAAGATGGACATTGAACGATCGAAGGAAAAATGGCTCATTAGTGAAATTCATTTATTTATTTGTCACAGCAAAGAAGAAGAAAATGATTCTACTCCGAATACGCCATCCAAAGCACCTCCAACAAAAAAGCTGGCAAAAGCTAATGCAACGGATGACCTCACCTTAAGCCAGGTACAGCAAAGTATCATCCGAATAGTTTGACAGTCATCCGAAGAAATAAAAGACATGGTCAAAGAAAGTTCGAATAGCATGAACTTGTTGAAAGAAGCCCTAGAGGCGGTGCATTCAGAAATATTCGACATTCGGAAAGAGAACGAAGAGTTAAAAAACAAGAATGAAGCTAATCTAAAACGCATCTCTGAACTGGCAGACAGAATGAACGAGCACGATCGTTATGGCCAGAGATGGAATATTTGTTTGGATGGATGCCTGAGCGTACAGATGTGAATGTTAAGTCTCAATTAACGGAAATTTGCAAAGAGGTGGTCATCAAGGAAGATCATGATTTTGTGGCAAGAAATGTGGACATTGCTCATCGAGTTGGAAGATCCAGTGCAGACGGCAGCAAACAAAAGAAACCAAGGCCAGTGATAATACGATTCACTTCCAGAACAGTGCGAGACCTCACATGGAAAGGAGCAAAGGAAATTACTTTCTCGAGAAGAACAAGATGTACTTCAAAGAAGACTTGACGGTCAAAGATAGGGCCACGTGGAATCTCCTTTGGCTGTCGATCGACAAAGCCAGGAAAGAGGGCAAAAGGGCCTGCTTTGTTGGAATCAAGGCAATAGTTGATGGTAAAGAAACAAAGATATAAATTGCTATAAATATGGGTTTTGGATACTAATTTTCTGTAAAATGAGAAGTTCTAGCTTCATAAGATTGTAATTTTGTTAATGATGTGATCTCTTTAAAGCATATATATTATTCTCATTTCTCTTTAGATGTATACATATTTTTTACTGATAATTTCAATAACATATTTTTTCATAAAAATAGTTACTTTGTTTTGTGGTACTCAAACAAATAATAAAGGTTGTCATTTATATTTTCTAATTGAAGCAAAAAGAGGGGCGCCACGGTGGCCGAGTGGTTAGCACGTTCGCCTCACAGCAAGAAGGTCGCTGGTTCGATCCCTGGCTGGGCCAGTTGGTCTTTCTGTGTGGAGTTTGCATGTTCTCCCCGTGGTTGTGTGGGTTTCCTCCGGGTGCTCCGGTTTCCCCCACAGTCCAAAGACATGCGGTACAGGTGAATTGGGTAAGCTAAATTGTCCATAGTGTATGTGTGTGAATGTGTATGTATGAATGTGTTTCCCAGAGATGGGTTGTGGCTGGAAGGGCATCCGCTGCGTAAAACAAATGCCGGATAAGTTGGCGGTTCGTTCCGCTGTGGCGACCCCGGATTAATAAAGGGACTAAGCCGAAAAGAAAATGAATGAATGAATGAGCAAAAAGAGTTCAGGACTGTTAATGTGACTGATTTTTTTTCAAAGACTCAAAAAATTTTACCCGTTATACACTCAATACTCTCAAACGGTATTCAGTTGTTGTTCACTATAGTTAAGGATTGTGTATTTTGTTCGGATTATGTTAATAACAATATTTTCTGTTAATGCCAGGGGTATACAAGATATGCTAAAAAGCAATGTTTTTTTCTGTTCTGTAAGAGTGAAAAGGCTGACTTTTGCTTTATTCAAGAAACTAATGCCTGCAAAGAAGATGTGTCTTTATGGAAGAGTCAATGGGGTTGTGACATTTGGTTTTCCTTCGGCGCTTTAAATAGATCAGCAGGTGTCACTATTTTAAAGGATAAGATTTTATGGAAGATAATAACTCAAGAATCGGATGAAAATGCCTGTTAGATTATTCTTCATGTTGAAATAAGCCAGGTACAATTTATTATTGTAAACATTTATGCCACAACGATAAAAAATATAAATGGATAAATTTTTCAAGATATTAAAGGTCATATTAATAAATTGCAATTAAAATTTCCTTCAGCTGAAGATATTTGGGGTGGTGATTTTAACACGATCTTTGATGGACAACAAGATAGATTGTCCCTAAAGGTTGACTATAGTACAAACGAATTAAGCAATGTATGTTTAAGGTTAAATATAGTTGACATTTGGAGATATAAGAATACAAATTCCTTAGCATATACTTGGCCTAATAGGGACGGATCTCTACAATCGCGTGTTGACTTTTGGCTTATATCAAAATGTATTAAAGAAAAAGTAGAATATGTTAATATTGAACCATCTGTTTTAACTGATCACAAGGGCATGTCGATTAAAATTAGCATTTCAGGTAGTCAGTCAGACAGGGTTAAGAGGGGATACTGAAAATTAAACAATAGTTTGTTGAAATGTAAAGAATTTGAAGCTCAAATAAAAATTTATTTTAAAGATTGGAAACAGGCTTGTTTGACCCAAATGTATGAAAAATACTGGGAACAAACTAAATTTGAAATAAGAAAACTAGCTATATCCTATGGAAAGTCTATTGCAAAGGGGAAAAAATAAAATGAAAACAAGATAATTAGTGAAATTTATTCTATTATGTGCAGAAGTAACCAAGATATGTCAAGCAATGATGTATTAAAACTTACAACATTGCAGACAGATCTAGACAATATTTATGAAGAGAAAGCAAAAGGTGTATTTGTTAGGTCAAGAAGAAAATAGATGGAAGCCGGAGAAAAAAATAAGAAATATTTTTTCAGTTTAGAAAAAAGGAATCAGAAAATTTCATCTGTCAACAAATTAATAATAAACAATTCTATCAATGACAATCCTAGAGAGATCTCTAACTATGTATCTCAATTTTATAGTAAATTATATAGTTCCTTTAATCAACCCACTAATATAGAACTTTTTCTCAGCAGCTTATCAGAAAATATTAATAAAATTTGACACTAATCTTAGAAATTCATGTGATGAAGTGTTAAATATAGTTGAAGTACTGTAATAGATTGTATAAATAGTCTTAAAGAAAATAGTCTCTTGGAAGTGATGGGTTGACAGGGTAATTTCATAAAACTTTTGGTAATAATCTTGCACCTTTTTTACTTGCTGTTTTTAAAGAATAAATTATTGTACTTGGAATTGTACTTGGGAAATTGGATACCAATTAATGATGGTAGTTGACCTTGTTTCTTATACTCTTTGAGTGTTTTTGAGATATTTAAATGAGTCATGTGACCATAGCAGTCAAAAAAAACTCTACACGCACCTGATCCCTGTTACCCTGATGAAGGCAGCTCTCTGCCGAAACGCGTAGGTTGTTTTTAGAATTAGCCATGTGAATGAAGGCTTATCAAATTTTTCACATTTTTCGAGTGCCTTGGACTGATTTTTGATGTTTGCTTTGACGAATCCCTTAATCAAAGAGCACCAACCATGTATTGGAGCTACCTCTGAGCGCTTTTTATTCGTTTTTGGATGATTAAACAAAATACATGATTTAAGTAGTAGGTTAAACTCATGAGTTTATGTATTTACTTCAACATCATGTTCGCTGTTTGTCTCACGCTGTGTTTCTTTTGTTTGTCTTTGTGTTTGTGCTGGTATTTTCTACTGACCTTTATAGAGGTTACACCTATAAAAGTCATGAATGACAATAATTAAAATTTGCCTTGGCTGAAAGGAAAATGATCTATATAATTGTGACAGGTTATAATTAACAGACTATTCACAAAGGAGTTTCTGCAGTTTGCGTGACACACGTTAAGACACTAGCCCACATTCTTAGCAAATAGTTTCAGTACTGTTCATTGTTATACCTGAAAGGAATTTTGTTTTTATCCTTTATACAAGGCAAACAGCAAGCATTAATGCATTCATGGCATGAAGATAAAAGTTGAAAAACGAAGGGTGACAAAAATGTTTATGCAATGAAAATAATGGTAACCCTCACCCCCAGGGCCGCTGCTGGCCAAAAGGTTGCCCTATGGGAAATTTTACTGTGGTGCCCCCACAGAGGAACAAAAACACACAAACATACGTATTTAAACATGTATTTATTTATTTATTTATTTATTTGTATACATAAACATGCATATAAACACAAAAATTGCAAAATTATACTTAAACATTAAAATATTTACATTATAAAATAATAGTTTACATAAAAATAAACAAGGTAATGTCTTCTGCAGAAGCATTCCCAATTTCAAACACTTACAAAAGTGTACATAAATACACATTACATTACATTACATTACAAAAGGTTAGGAATAAATTCCTCTCTGTACCTGGAGAGATGGACGTTTCTGGACCGCTTCCTACCTACCGCCGAGGAAGTGAAAGGTTCAGTAGACTTTTTGCTCTGAATGAATGGCTATTAACATGGTGTAAAGAACAGAAACTGCTCTTTGCCAATAACTGGTATCTTTTCTGGGAGCGTCCTAGGCTCTTCCGTGCTGACGGGCTGCACCCCAGTCGAGCTGGAGCTGATCTGCTGT
>CAIGQQ010030348.1:2224574-2273939 GCA_903798035.1 Danio albolineatus | reverse complement strand
ATTTTACAGTAAATTTATGCAATTTAATATCTGTTATTTGATGGTAAATTTCTGTTATTTAATATCCGTTATTTTACGGTAAATTTCCGCAATTTAATATCTGTGATTTTATGGTAAATTCCTGCAATTTAATATCCATTATTTCATGGTAAATTTATGCAATTTAATATCCGTTATTTTATAGTAAATTTCTGTGATTAAATATGCGTTATTTTACGGTAAATTTCTGCAATTTTAATATCTGTTATTTTACGTAAAATTTCTGCAATTTATTATCCGTTATTTTACGGTAAATTTTGTCAATTTAATATCTGTTATTTTATGGTAAATTTCTGCAATTTATTATCCGCTATTTTACGGTACATTTCTGCAATTTAATTTCTGTTATTTTACGGTACATTTCTGCAATTTAATATACCTTATTTTATGGGGGCTTTTCCGGCACCCCAGCTGCCGCAAATAAACCATAAAATTACAGATTTTTTTTTACAGTGTAGATAAACCCCATAAACAGTCATGATGGAGGTCTGACTATGAACTCATGGTTCAAGACTCTGATCATCTGTGATCTCAAACGAAACCTTGTCTTCTCTCTGAACAACCAGCATGTAGTTGATCATAGTGTTGATTAGTTTTGTTTTAACTCTTCCTGCTCCTCCAAAAAAAAAGTGTCCTCTCTCAAACATAAGTATCCATTTCTGACATTCTAGAACTAGCTGCAGGATTTAATTATTTTTTTTGTTTTGTATACAAAAACGATCTTAGGTATCCCAATGCTACTTTTTTTTCTTCTCCCGCTCTCTTCTTGATGCCTTGCAGTATTTCAACCTTTTTAGGTTCATTTATTTCTTTCAGCTTCTCAGTCAGAAGGTCAATGTGCTGAAGTGTGTTCAGTGAATCAGGGTTGAGAGCGATCGTCTCCAGAGTGTTCACACAGTCAAAAGCTTCATTCAAAACCTTTTCTTTCTGTGTAGTTAAACTTTGCAGTATCTCTTCCAGCTTATTGGCCAAAGCTTTATGGTCTCCATTGACACCATATTTTTTTTTTAAATATTCCAACGTCCTCTTCTCCTTCTTTGTCTTTGTCACATATATCTTTGCTTCTTTGACATGTTTGCTGTAGTGGCATTTATTAGTGCACACTGTACAGTGATTATCTTTCATCACACTACACCATGAGAGATCTTTAGCCCACCAGCATCCAGGATAATGACAGTTTTCCTTACAGATGGTGCAGCATGTGGCCTTTCTAGTGAAGAGCCACCGTGTGGGGTCAATATCAACCTTCTCTTTGCAGCTCACAGGAACTTCTAAGTCTTCATTTCCTTTGACCTGCTCCAGAGCTTTTTGAGTTTTTTTCAGATCGTTTTGCTTTTGTTCTATTTCTTGAATACGTGATTGTAAATTGGAAATTTTTGCTTCCAGCTGACTCCGTTGTTGTAAGACATCTTGAGTCATCTGCAAAGTTTTTGGTTTTATGTTTTTAAGAAATGTGAAAAAATCTGACGTTCCTTGAAAGCTGACTTTCCATGTATTTTCCTGTGTGCTTTCATATTTCACATCATGAGCATCTGCCTGGCAGTTGTCAAACAGGAAATACACAGGCTGATTCTTCTGTTCATTCACTGCACACTTGATTTTAGCCACTTTAACAGCCGTCAGAGCATCTTTAGGAGGAGCTCCATTTGAGAATGTGAAGAGCAGGACAATGTTTTCAGCAATATCTTTCCCAAATAGAGACTGAACAGCATCAAATATGTATTGTTGTCTATCTGAGAGGCGATTTACAGAGGCTTTAATCAGCAGACACACTGCATCTATCTCATGGAGGCAGTTATCATATTTGCTTAAACTGAGCAAACTCACAGCGATCTCTTTATCTTTCTCTAAATTACGAGTGTCTCCATATCCTGGTGTGTCGATGATTGTTAAATCAGTTTCACTCTCTTGTAGATAAACCCCATAAACAGTGATGCTGCAGGTCTGACTCTGGACTGAGTCCTGATCGTTCTCCTGATGTTCATCTGTAATCTCAAACCAAACCTTGTCTTCTCTTTTAATATTTAACATGTGGTTCACCATTGTATTGATCAGGGTTGTTTTTCCTGATCCTGTTTCTCCCACTATCAGAATGGTTTTATGGGGTTTGCTGTTGTCTCTTTTCCCAAAGATTTTTTGTTGAAATGGCTCCGATTTATCATTAGGATTTATTGTTGGTTCTATACGGTATCGAGCAGGAATACCTTTCCCAATTTCAGTACTTTGCTTGATGATTTCATAAACAGTCTTCAGTTTTTGTTCAGAGCTGGCCATATTTTCTCTGTCTTAAAGCAGAAAACAACATGCAGTAGTTTAGAATCTGAATAGTAATAGTCTTTCCAATGATCTAAAGCAAACTAATGCAATCTTTTTATCAACACTATCTTTGCAATAATAAATCTGAAAGTTCTTATAAAGAAAACAAGAAAAAGTTAAGAAAAAATATCTAAATGTAAAAATGTACTGTACTAATCCTTTAATTTCAGATTTGACATAGTTGAATGTTTCTGCAGTTACATTGATCCTCGTGATCAGTATGTTTACATGGACACCAATAATTCGATTTTAATGCGATTAAGACAACACTCTGATTAAGAGTCGGACATGTAAACAGCAATTTTTGATTAGTTTAATCTGATTAAGGTCACAATCGAAGTAAATAGAAATGGAATGAAGACATGTGGAGTATGCAGATCTTAGTCGCATTATTGAAGTGCATTACAGACATGTAAACACCTTAATCAAACTATTACCGTCATGTAGGACTTTTCGCTACATTTTGTGACAGGATAGCCTCCCCACACAAAGCTGTTGCACCTACTGAGTCAGTGAAGACCACAGACACCTGCATCGTGAAATGTGGTGGTATTTTTTCTTCCATTTATCGTGCGGTATGAAATTACATGAAACTCCGGAGGAAATGCGGACAGCATGGTGACGCAATGACGTTAATCTAATTATGTGTTATAACATGTAAAACAGGATCATGAAAGGAACATTCAAAAAGCAACTCATGTAAACACCTTCATCATTATTGTCTTAATTAGATTATGTAAACGTAGTCCATGTAAACGTAGTCAATGTATGACTGCCACTGGTTGATATTGTTTTTTTTTTTTTAATGCTTTAAACTTTCAGATTGTAGACTACAGCAAATATGGAACATGCTATTAGAATCAATAAACAGTAAACCAGGCAAAGATCAAAACACACAGCAGAATAAACAGGGGTATACACAAAGAATTGCTTCACAAGGAAAAACAAGACTCTGCAATGAGTGTGTGTCAGGAGTGAATATAAAGTCCAGCTAATCAGTCTATGATGAGATACCAGCTGTGTGTGTATTAGAGGGAATGAGGACATGGTACGTGTGAGGTGCAAGATGTTATTTGTAGTCCTGTTCAGTGACAAATCTGTAGTTTAGTGATCTGTAAGGATTACATCACTGATGATTGCAACACACAGAATGCCAATCTAATGGATTTCTCTGGGTGAATGCATACTAAAAAGATTGCTAAATTAAATAGCTGAATTTCTAATGTTATTTAGAAATTACTGTGAGTTAATTCTTGCAATGATGCAATAACTTATTACAGTAAATGTTTGTGTAATAATTTAGCAGATTTATTTTCTATGCTTACAGAATAACAGTGTTATATGACTACACTCTAAAAAAAAGGTGCTAAATAGCACCAAAACTGGTTCTTTGGTCGTAACGAGGGGGGAACCTTTTTTGGTGCTATACAGCACCTTAAAAAAATAGGTGCTATATAGTACTTTTGTCAAATGGTGCTATATAGCACCTATATTTTAAGGTGCTCATAATGTTACTTTACCCTTTCCGCAAATAAAACCGGCATAAGAGTTATGAGAATTAGCTATAAGAACAAGTGCTTACCAGTAGTAGTGGTGCTATATAGCACTTTAAACACCCCAAAGAACCACTGAAAAACCTTTATGGTGCTTTAAATGTTCTTTACACAGTAAAAGTGCTATATAGCACCCTGACCACCTTAAAGAACCACTGAAGAACCTTTATGGTGCTTTAAAGGTTCTTTACACAGTAAAAGTGCTAAATAGCACCTCAAATATCGCAAAGAACTTCTGAAGAACCACTGAAGAACCTTTTTTTTTAGAGTGTTCTTTACACAGTAAAAGTGTTAAATAGCACATCAAATACCATAAAGAACTACTAAAGAACCACTGAAGAACCTTTTTTTTTTAAGAGAGTATGTGGTATATTGGTAAAAATGTAAACTTTTAGGAATACAATTAAAAAATACAATTCCAGAGTACTACTGCATTTAATAATTCCTACCTTTCAGTCGAGAGTCCTCTGAGAGTCCACTGGGTAATTTTTGCTAGACTGAAGAAAAACAAAAGCTAAACAAAGTAAATAAAAATTAAATGTTACATAAAATGTAAGTTCAGAAAGTCTTGAAGATTTATAATTATATTTTTTTTTTCATTGAAAACACTAAATTTATCCTTTTTGTTTTTTGCCATTTCTGTATTTATAAGCAGTAGGTATTAGCAAACACAATATCAAACATCAAAATCACAGAACGTGTGGAAGAGCAATAAAAGCTAGCTCAAAATATTACCTGTTTAACAGAGCTTCTTTCTCTCTTTTGCATTAGGAACTAGTGAAAGAGAAGAGCTGTTGCTGTATTTATAGAGACAACACCCATTTTTGAAGATCACGTGATTTCCAAGAAAACACACTGGTCTAGATCAGAGAGAACCAAAGAGTGTTATGAAAACTCTGTTTAGTTCATGGAAGTCAGTGGCAAGTACAAGCAGCACTGTAGAGTTCTGTTGGGAAAAAATGAATATATTTTGTATTATTTTTTGTATCTTGTTTGTTCATTACACAATTGTATTGATATTGCTTAAGGTGAAATATTTTTGCAGAAGTAGATAAATGCTTGTCTTAAAGTAACTTGAGCTCTGCAGCAAAACTTCCTTTGAGCAATATTTGCAGTTGAGAAAGGCTTATGCTTTTAACGTTGTGCAGACAATTCGTACAAAAGAGGATGTATGGTTGGGTGCGGCCAATGAAGGACTGGAGAATGATTGAAAAGTGACGAATTTCACTAAACTCTACCTGTTAATATCAGCTGCCAGAGTCAGAAAATGAACTTTGTTGCACACCTCCTGAATGTAACTTTTGCATTGCATTGAGGATAACAGAATTTTGTGAATTGAATTATTCATTTGTATTCAATAATTTGTTACGATTTTTAACATGGAAGAAAAACCTCTCCTGACCTTTTTTATTGAACACGCATGGAATTGATTAAAAATTCCAACAGTTCCAGCAAAAAAGACTCTTTATTATGCAATTTTATGCAAGCAAGGAGTTTAACAAGATTTTAGATTATTGGCACGCCCTAATCCATTTATGATGTGTGCATTAAAGCAAGCCAGAAGATTATTCCTCGTCTAGGTTCTAGATTCATAGGAATTCACAGGACATCATTAAAATCACACCGCATGGCCACCCAATAAGTCCACAAGTAAAGGACCCCTCCCAACCATACAAAGTTGAGCTTTTTAGAATGATAATTTTATATCATAAATTAACACAAACACTGACAAGCACTATTTTAAATCTGACAATTTATTTTATTTCTTTGCATTTACAGTTGGTTTCTGCTGTCTGCCAACTTAGAAATGTTCAGAAAACCGGTGCAACAAGTTTGTCATTTGACCTGATGTATTTTCATGTTGATTTTGGTGTAGCTAGTTCTTTCTGTGTGCAAACTATGGCCTTCTTCTCACCCATTTTTGTAAACAGATACAGTAGCAAAGAGGCTAACAGTGATGCCTAAAGTGATCCTGCTCAGCATGCAGTCTGCTCTGTGATCAGAGGTTCACAGAATCTACCAATGAGAAATATTAACTAAAGCAAGTTTGAGACTTTTCATTAAGAACTCAAGGAATCAACTTGTCAAAAGTGGCCATCCAATGTGACATTTTCTAAATCATGTCAAGAGCATGCCAAGCCAACAGGTGACCTCATTTCCATAAAAAGAGAGGGTTAACAAAGGGCTACTGTCAAATACTGTTACTGTCAAATACTGTCAATTTTTAAACATTTTTTAATATCATAAAAGAAGTTATATAAACTATCAACTTAGCAAACTGAGCTATAGGAGTAATGTGTGTAGACTGATGATGAAGTTGAGCTATCAATTGCTATTCAGCTAATTATTACAAAAATCAACAGTTTTACACAAGATTATTTTATATAACTTGCAACTTTGACGTTAAGCATTGTAATATGAAGACATGTAAACAAACCCTTGACAAAATGTAAAACTAAAACAATACTAACTAAATACAATGACAGAGGTCAAATCTCATTTTCTTTTTGGCTTAGTCGCTTTATCAATCAGGGGTCGCCACAGCGGAATGAACCACCAACTTATCCAGCATATGTTTTACACAGTGGATGACCTTCCAGCCACAGCCCAACACTGGGAAACATCCATACACTCCCACATTCACACTCATACGGGCCAATTTAGCCTAACCAATTCCCCTATAGCGCATGTGTTTGGACTGTGGGTGAAACCGAAGCACCCAGAGGAAACCCACACCAACACGGGGAGAACATGCAAACTCCACACAGAATGCCAGCCGAGGCTCGAACCAGCGACCTTCTTGCTGTGAGGCAATCATGCCACCCACTGCGCCACCTTGACACCCCTCAAATCTTATCTTACCCTAAAATATAGCAATTAAAATGATGCTGTCTCTTTTTTATTTAAATTGTGATAAGGCAGTTTATAATAGTAAATAACACCATTTATTCACTCCTAGTAAGATCTAATTATGACTTACAGAGAAAACAATATTAATTCAAAATCAAATTCTCATCACCCCATTTTAATCGCACTCAATCCTAAAATATTAAACAGACAGCTATTGGATATACTATGGAAACTATGGATGATTTTATTTAGTCAGAATAACAAATGTTTGCATTTGATATGATTTGAAAATGGGTTATTCCACCAAATATCAATTGTTTTAACTCTTCTCAAGTTAAATCACTGGTACCTTTATTTATTTTAGAAAAAAAAACCTCTAAATTACTATATTTAAATTTTGAACTAGAAAGACTTCAAATATAATTATTTAATGTCTTGCTTTCTATTGCTTATTGAAATTGATTGTTGCTACATGTGGCTAAGATAAGATAATTTTGGGGCCTGGAGGACAAATTATGCAGGGGGCCCAGCGGCAGCCCTGGCGAGGACACTGTCTGTGTCAAGTTTAGGTGTGTTTAAGGTTTGAAGCATTAAACTGAAGGTGCAGTCAGAAATTCCAGTCAGAAGATGGCATAATAATAATAATAATAATAATAATAATAATAATAATAATAATAATAATAACAACAACAACAACAACAACAACAACAACAACATTAAATTCAAATAGCATAACCATATTCTGGCTCTTTAAGTTTACATAATAATTTGTAGTATACTAATCAGTAAAATTGGCTGACAACACAGCTTGTTTTCTAATGAATATCTACTGATCAGGTACGTGATCTCCTATAAATGATTGTTTCTAACCCCTCTAGCTTATGTATAAATCTAATCAATTATAAAATAGTGATCTTGAAATAATAATCTCACTCAAATTCGCAAGGTATCAATTAAATCTAGGTTTAATGTCATGATATTATCTTAGTTTTTAAAACTATGTTCTTATCTCTTTAAGATCTCCCGACTTACTTTAAACTTTTGTCTCATGCCTTGTATTTTCTAGTAATAAAATAAAACGTTCTCCTTAACCGGAGGCAGACATGCCCGCGTTTGCGTCGCCGAAGCTCAACAGCGTCATCTTGTGCACCAAGCCAATAAACAACTTTATTATTAAAAGCGTAGCCAACTTTTCCCATAAATCACATTATCATTAGGGCGTTGCTCTAATGCACACCGTTTACCTGCAAGATTCATCTGGAACCAAAAGACCACAAATCAGTAAGTCAAACTGAAGTCTGTTTACTGTAGACCCACAGATATAAAGCATTATTTCGCACATTATGACTACAGGATTCACACAGAACTCATTTTTCTTTGCTCTGTAACTTCCGCGATTATACTCCTCGTTTGTATTTCCGCATGTCAAACTTTTTAAACTAAATGTAAGCTTTAGGGAGGCGAGAGAAATGTAAGTGTACTGGACAAAATAATTAAAACTGAACGTATCTTAGCATGAACTAACCACGAGAACGTGTTGTTTACATGTAAATGCTTCGTAAATCATTTGTTTAAATTCCATAACATACCAGTTACATGTGATCATTTCAACTGTTTGCACATACATACGATTTTTGCATTTTTTTCGTTCGTGGTGAATAGATGCCTTGATAATTGAAAGTATGAGTTAGACATCACGGATGACAGTAACTGTTGCCAAAGTGAGATATGAGCTATATAGGAGACATATCTTGTATGTACATAGGCCTATAGGGCGTATATGTGGATATAAAGAAGCAATACAGGAGATCTATATGGCCTGTATATGCACAAATATGCACCTCAATTTTGCCTATATGTGGTATATATATATATGCATATATGCAGTGTATATATTATCATATATGCGCATATATACTGCATATAGGTTTCATACTGTATATGCACATATATCCTCATATTGGTTCTTTCCATGTGGGGAAGCTGTCGTGACTGTTCTGTCAAATGATAAATTACAGTAGGTTATCCCATCCGCATTCATACTGTAGTAAAATTTTGTAACCTTGCATTTAATGACTGTTTTCAAAAGTAACCATATATTATTATACACAATAATGAACTTATATGTAATATAACACCTAGGTAACACCTGCCTGTATAACAACTAGGTGTTATTCATTCAATAATCTGGGGTATAATCTGGGGTCGCCACAGCGGAATGAACCGACAACTTATCCAGCATTTTGTTTTATGCAGCGGATGCCCTTCTGGCCGCAACCCATCTCTGGGAAACATCCATACATTCTCATTGACTACGGACAATTTAGCTTACCCGATTTACCTATACCACATAACTTTGGACTGTGGGTCCTTCCAGCTGCAACCCATCTCTGGGAAACATCCATACACATTCATTTACACACACACTACGGACAGTTTAGCTTACCCAATTCACCTATAGTGCATGTGTTTGGACTGTGGGGGGAAACCGGAGCACCCGGAGGAAACCCACGCGACCACGGGGAGAACATGCAAACTCCACACAGGAATGCCAACTGACCCAGCCGAGGCTCGAACCAGCGACCTTCTTGCTGTGAGGCGACAGCAATACCTACTGCGCCACCGTGTCGCCCACTAGGTGTTATATGTAATATAACACCTAGTTGCTGTTACTGTAAGTATATTAACTAACACAAACAAACAAAATACAGTAAATTATTCATGTTTGTTAATGAAAATAAAGTTGTTCATTGTTAATGTTTACTCAGTGCATTAACTAATGTTGACAAGCAGAGAGATTGATTTTAATAATGCATTAGTGCATTTTAGATTTGATTTGATTTAACTCATTACATTTATTGTCGTTACATTTAAATGTTGAACTATGCAAGCATGTGTTATTCATTGTTTGTTCATGTTATTAAATACATCAACTAGCATTAACCATGTTGTGATCCCCAGATAGCACTAAAGCGTTTTTTAAGACCGACCTTTCATTTGACAATTGGGAATATATTTGTAAAAATGGTAAATTCTTTTGTGTGTTAAGCCCAGCATGGATCCAGTGGGAGTGAATTCAATAGAGACCGCAGCTCTGGGGAGGCCCTTCCAGCTGGGGATGCTGTATGACTGCAGGAGAGATGCACTCGTACCAGGTGCTGCAGTAATAAGAGTCATTTATATAAATACAATGTCAAAAGAAATTAGGGAAAAAATAGAAAGAATAAATTTTGCATGCTGTCACAGATCATCACAGGCAATCGTGTTTTTCACAAAACAAGAACAAACACTATAAATAATCAAGTATGTATGTCCTAACCAGGGCTTGACGTTAACTTTTGTGATCTCCAACCTCTGTGGCTAGTAGTTTTCTAATGTTACTAGCCACTTGCAGTTTTCACTAGCCACAATTTTGTTATTGGGAAAATATATTTTACATGCATTAATTTGGCATTGACGTGCTAATATACTTGATACTCTTCATTTTGAAGAGTTCACACTTAGATAATGCTCGACTATGATAGCAGGTTTGGCATGCTGTCCCAGGAGAGAACCCTGAGTTCAGAGATAGATGAGCCCAAGGTTTCTGCCTGGTCAATGAGCATTAGGAGGGATACGAGATCAGTGTTTCTCGAGTGCCACCCATTTGTACTATATCTAACATGTGGTTCTGATCATTCAGTATGAATGTGTTAAGTGCTTGTGACTGTTGTTACAATTTGTTTATATGCACTGTGGGAGGAAACCAGAGAACCCGGAGAAAACCCAAGTGAACACAGGGAGAACATGCAAACTCTGTGCAGGGAGTGCCAGCTGGCTCAATTACAACTTAAGCCTGTGGCCCTCTTACAGCGAGGCAGCGGTGCTAGCCGCTGAGCCGCCGTGTTGCACGATCAGAGAACTGAAGGATAGGGAGGGAGGTGGGGTTTTCCAAAAACGAAGATGTGGAATGAAGTTTAGGCAGGATATATATAGTAGCTTTAGGATGATCTGATAGGCTAGTGATAGGGATCAGCTGTAGTCGATCATATCACATGCTCCTCTCAAAATTAGTTTGTGAAACTTCACGTGTTATGTCAATATGCATCCTCGATCAACTTGTGTGTTGTGTATGACCTTGCTCAATGTGCATAAGCAAATCAGTTGTGGTTTCATGTTGCATTGTATTAGTTTTATTTTGCAGGACTTTTCAAGGCGCAACACTAAGGATTTACCTTTACGGCCACACCAAACTAATTATTTCCTTGCCACAATTTTTAAATAATGTGTCAAAACAAGCAAAGTATGGCTGTATAGACTGTATGCATAGACTTTTTTTATTCACTAAAAATGTTTTTTAAAACAATTGACATTTTAAAATATATTTAAAATATAAGTCCCAGATCACAAGTAACTATACATAAATCTACAGTCATTTAATATGTAAATTAAAAAGATCCTCTTTTTAAAACAATTTTATTGTAAATGGTGGTAATTAGACCATTAACAAAAACAACTGTAAGCAAAAGAAAGCAGGTGAAAAACATTCTGCGTGCGATACTGAGAGGATGGTCACACAAGCTTTTAAACTCGTGCAACTCACATCAGACGTGCGCGCGACCGTGCGCGTGATCCTCTCATTCGTTATTCACCTGCATTCTTTTGCTCGCATGGACAGTTATTTTTGTCAGTCGTGCTGCCGCTCGATTCTAAGATCACATTTGTACACATATTGACAAACGGCCATAATCGCACAGTCTAATCTGCAGTGACGAGCAGCACTGGCTATTTAAGATGAGCTTCAGCCAGCCAAAGTGGCTAGTGGGAGCGGCTGTCAAACCCGCCACAGCTGAAATCTACCCATTTGGCGGGTTGGAGGGTATTAATGTAAAGCCCTGGTCCTAACCCATTATCTCTCGATTTGCAGCATTCCTCCACCACTCCTTATCATACCTGTCAACACTGGGATGTAAAAATAAGGGATACCCCCTTATTCAGATAATTAACATCAATAGAGAAATAGAATTATCCAAACTATCATTAACCTTTTCTTCTCTGTATAACTTACACATTCTGATTAAAGAGCAACGATTGAATCTCATTTATTATGATTTTACATTTGATTACATTAAATAACAGAGGTGTCACTTTAAAAAATGTATTATCATAATGTTATAATGGAGGCACTCGGTTGCCTCCTAACTTTTTATGCTCATTTAGGACAATTAGTTGTGTTACGACCAGGATCAACATCTTTAGATCTTATTATTATTAATTCTGTGTATGTCTGTTCAAACACGCACCCAAAACCCAGTATCCACTTGCACTACACTTTAAATCACATGTACAGAATCCGTTTGGGACACAGCATCTGTTTATCACTATGGAGCGCGTCTGACAGTCACGCACCGCTTTATGACTGTTTTGAGGATTGCATAGGAGGAGCGACGGCACCTGTAATGAAAAGGAAAGGGAATCCCGCCGTTTTTATATTTATTTCAAAGTGTTTCATGCCTAAATAAACCAAAAGTACAGAACTGACTCACATTTAAGAGCAAGGGGCGGCCCCTGGTGGTTCGGCGGTATGGGTTGCGTACAGGGAGGATCGGCTCTTTAATGTTTATTGCCACCCTTCAGACTGAAAATACGGGAGAAATACGGGAAAATACCTTTACGGGCTGGTAGTGGGATAGAACAGTAAAATACAAGAGAATCCCAGGAAATACGGGAGGGTTGACAGGTATGCCCATTATGCATTTTCAAATTAATAAACTAGGAAGATCGAGAGAAAGTGGGTTAGGATATACGTACTTGATTAATTATAAGGGTTTGTTTTGTTTTGATTGGAGAATAATATGATTGTCAAAGATTAATAAATCTTGTCGATTATCTGTGTATGCTCTTCCTGAAACTTCAGTTCACATAATACTGTCTGGTCATCAGTGAAGGTCTGGTTGTGCAAAATGACAAATCTGTTTAATTTTCTAATAATTTTTTTAGAGACAAGTTTTTATTCACTTTTCAATTTTTATTTTTTCTCCATTACAGGAATCAAACTTTGGACTAATGTACAGCTACAGCAGAACAAAAGCACAAAACCTCAAATTAATACAATTTTCACAGTGACAGCTTCAGACTCCATTGAGGAAAAATCTAGATTATTGAATATTGATGGACATCTGAAACTGAGTCTTTTAGGTGGACTCATCAATGTTAGTGGAGCTGCAACATTTCTTAAAGACACCAAGAAGTCTTTCAGTCAACAGAGACTGACATTACATTATCATTCAACCACTAAGTTTGAAGAGCTGACCATAAACCACTTTACGTCTGGAGAAATGGCTCACTATGATGATGGTGTGGCCACACATGTGGTGACTGCAGTGCTGTATGGAGCAGACGCCTGCTTTGTGTTTGACAGAGAAGTTTCAGCAGATGAAGACAAGAGGGTGATATCTGGAGAAGTGAAAGTTGCCTTTCAGTATCTAAAAGGCATTTCAGCTGGAGCAAATATTAGTCGGAATGACAATCAGAAGACTGTTCCATACAAGTTCAGGTGTACATTTTATGGGGATTTCCAGCTGCCGTCTAATCCAACCACCATTGAAGATGCTGTGAAAGTTTTTCAAGATCTTCCAAAACTGCTGGGAGAAAATAAAGAGCTTGCAGTTCCTCTGAGAGTCTGGCTTTACCCTATAGATAAACTTTTCTCAAGACCTGTAAAGTTTCAGCATGAAATTAGCACAGGACTAGTATCAGAGATTGAATCTGTGATTGAGAGTTTAAGTACGACTGAGATGAAGTGCAATGATCTTCTGACAGACGCTCCTGCGTCAACATTTACTGCATTTCAAGACAAAATCAACAGCATGAGGACAAACTGTTGCCAGTGCAGATTGAGTCTCATGAGTAAACTTGGCTCTCTGTTACCAAAGATCCGTGGGAAATTCATAGAAGACACAGCACTGATTGATCTTCTGCAGGAACATGAGAAATCTCCATTTGAGAGAAATACTCTTGAGCGATGGATGAAGGAGAAAGAGGAGGAATCTGACATCATTAAATCATTGCTCACTCAACTGAATGAGTCTGGAGTGACAGTAGAAACCAACCTTAATAAAAATCTGATGGATCTGGAAGTCAAACATTTGGTCATTTACACTTTCACATCACTAAACTGGCCGGATGTGCTGCTCTCTGATCAAAAAACCTTCCTGAGTCCTTCAAGTGAGCAGAAACCCTCTGAATCTGAACACAAGACCTGGCTCATGCCCTTCATCCAAAACACAATGAGAAAGAATCTTGAGGTATTTAAAAAGCTGGTGGATTTAAATGATATCCAGTCAGTCAAGTTTATTGTTTCATCAAAAGACCATGAAAAGCATCCAGGTTCCTGTATTCTGTTGTATGAAAGTGGATGTAATGAAGCTTTTTGCTTCACTCCTGCTTCTAAACCTGATTCTCCAATCATTAAAGATATCAGAAACAGTAGAGTGGTGTTGACAGTATGTCCAGCGTGTCCTGAAACTGAGGAGCTTAAAATACTGTTCAAAACAAAGGAGGAGACAAACTGGACGTCTCAATCTGTGTCAGAGAAGCAGGATACAGTTACTCTGACTGATCTCAGATCAGACACTGAGTACCAGATTAAATACACAGCATTGGGAAAACTCAACTATACTGTGGACAGTGATGTGACGCGTCTCACAGTCATAAACCAGAATCTGATCAAAGCCAAAGAGTCTGTGATTGAAGATCTCAGCTGGGCTGAAAACAAGTGCAGTTCACTTCTGGACAACAGCGGAGGAACAGCCTTCAGTGCTCTTTATAAGAAAATACAAGATATGCAGAAAAACTGCCAGATATACAGACAAGAGTTCAGTGCTGGAGTTAAATCTGTGATCCAGTCAGTCAAAGCCTGTGAGAAAGAGTCGAGTGCTCTGGAGGATCTTCTACAAGCTCATGATGAGTCTCCGTTTAATGGAAAGAGTCTGAAAGACTGGATCACGGTGAGAGAAGCTGAACTGAACACAGTAAATGAGCTTCATCAGCAGTTAGTGGATCTCGGAGCTGAAACCAACAGGAGTTTGGACTCTTATTTGTCTGATATTCAGGTGGAGAATGTGCTTTCTTACACTTTCACTTCTCTTGAGCTGCCGGATGAGCTGCTGAATGAGCAAAACCATCACCTGAATCCTCAGATGATGAGAAATCCACTGAAGAAACCTGATGTGGCGTCTCAGACGTGGCTGACTGGAGAAATCAGGGAGAAACTGAGAGAAAATCTGAAACTATTTAAAGAGTTAATGACGTTACACAGCAGTCCAAGCACTAAATTCATCATTTCCAGAAAAGACCATGAAAAACATCCAGGATCCTGCATTCTACTGTATGAAAATGGATGTAATGAAGCTGTTTGTTATAAAACTCCTTCTAAACCAGATTCTCCAGTCATTAAAGATGTCAGATACAGGCAGGTGATGTTGAAAGTCTCTCCAGTGTGTCCTGTAACAGAAGAGCTCAAACTACTGTACAAAATGAAAAATGAGAAAGACTGGACGTCTCAAACTGTGTCAGAGAAGCAGGATACAGTCACTCTGACTGACCTCAGATCAGACACTGAGTACCTCATTAAGTGCACAGCAGTGGGAAAACTCAACTACACCACTGAATCTGATGTCACCACAGTAATCACAAAGGTACAGTGTAATAGCTGCTGAATATATTTAACATACTGCTATTTTAATGTTAAAGGGATGGTTCACCCAAAAGTGAAAATTACCACATAAAGT
Source organism: Danio albolineatus (assembly GCA_903798035.1). NCBI lineage: Eukaryota > Metazoa > Chordata > Actinopteri > Cypriniformes > Danionidae > Danio > Danio albolineatus. The sequence continues at coordinate 2,258,410 of CAIGQQ010030348.1, read as the reverse complement.
AATCTGCCTCGTGTGGTTTTAAATGGGGTTTATTTATAAACTAATTTTGAGAGGATCACGTGCTTATGATTGAACACGGCTGGTACCACATCAGCTCTGCATATTGCACCAATCAGATGAATCCTGACACACTATAATTTACCAGAGCTTTCTACTCCGGTTATCTTCGTCTTGAAGAATCCCCCCTTCCACCCCAACTCCTCCCCTTCTCTGATAGGGCGGCACGGCGGCCCAGTGGTTAGCACTGTTGCCTCACAGCAAGAACGCTGCTGGTTCGGCCTCTCCCCGAGCCAGTCGGCGCTTCTGTGTGGAGTTTGCATGTTCTCCCGTGTTCGTGTGGGTTTTCCCAGGGTTCCCCGGTTGCCTCCCACCGTCCAAAAAACATACAACACAAGTAAATCGACTACTTTAAATAGCCTCTTGAAGCAACCTAGCCAGATATATCTCAGCATGTTCACAAGCGGGGGGAGTTCTCGAGACTTACCTGAGCTCAAACTCTCCTCTCACCCTTTAAACGGGAGGGAGCCCCGGGCTCGAGGATATTCTGAGCTCAGGGCTCTCTCCCGGGACAGCATGCCAAATACACTTCATTATCAATCATCAGCTAAGTGTGAACTCTTAAAATGTCTATTAGTTTTTTGAAGATATTTTTGAATAAATGCTGGTTGATGGCACAGGTTGACTTTTAAAGGGGAAAAATGACTAATGAAGTCAATGAGTGCCAGCTATTTTCCAAAATATCTTCTTATAAGTACATCAAAATAATAAAAAAAAGCTTAAAATGGGATTTGAAGAGTGAGGAAATTATGGCAAAGACTGTCCTTTTAAAGTCTTTTTACATGACTTTCAGTTCAACACAGACATTATGAACTTATGTGATACAAAAAAGCACTATCATAATGTGTGATAATGTATGTATAATGATCTTGCTGGCTTCAAAGAATAGTTTGGCCCTAAACGTTACATTGCATACATTGCTACAACTCTAAACTGACATTTAACATATCAAGAACTTTTATTGTAAACATGGATTTGGTACACATTTTAAAATGTAATTCTGATTTAAAAATATAATATTGCATGACCACAGCTATAGCACCTTGCAGCCCAAGACTGGTTACTCACTGAAGCTAAGCAGGGCTGAGCTTGGTCAGTACCTGGGTGGGAGACCACATACTTTAGGGAAACTAGGTTGCTGTTGAAAGCGGTGTTAGTGAGGCCAGAAGGGGGCGCTCAACCTGTGATCTGTGTGTGTCCTAATGCCCTAGTAAAAGGGAAGGGGTCAGTATACTGCTCATTAAAAATCCTATGGCACTTTTCGTAAAGAGCAGGGGTGTAATCCCGGTGTCCTGGCCAAATTTCCTCTCGGCCCTTAACCATCATGGCCTCCCAATCATCCCCATTAACCGAATTGGCTCTATCACTGTCTCTCCACTCCACCTATAGCTGGTGTGTGGTGAGCGCACTGGCGCCGTTGTCCTGTGGCTGCCGTCGCATCATCCACGTGGATGCTACACACTGGTGGTGGTGTGGAGAGACCCCCCTCATGATTGTAAAGCGCTTTGGGTGTATGGCCATACACGATAAATGCTCTATATAAGCACACATTACTTGTCCATTTTTATTGTTATAGTGTTTTATGTTTTATATGCAGAACAACACTGAACTCATCAAGAAAAGCATCATAGAAGAAGACAGAAATCCTGCTAGATGCAAACTGAAAACAACTACAGACAATCAAAATGAATCATACAGAAAAATAACCTTTGGTGAGAGGAACAAAAGCAAGCCACATAAAACTATTCTGCTGGCTGGAGAAACAGGAACAGGAAAAACAACCCTGATCAATGTGATGGTCAACCACATGCTGGGTGTTCAAAGAGAAGTGATCAGAGTGATCACTCTTCAGCTCACAGTCAGACTTCCATCATCACTGTTTATGAGGTTTATCTAGAAGAGAGTCCAATGGATTTAACAATCATCGACACACCAGGATATGGAAACACAGGAGGAGTTCAGAAAGATAAAGAGATCGCCATGCATTTGCTTGATTTAAGTAAATCTGAAAAAGGCATTAAGAACCTAGATGCAGTGTGTCTGGTGATAAAAGCAACTCAGACTCATCTTACTGACAGACAAATGTACATATTTGATGCTGTTCAGTCTTTATTTGGAGGAGATATTGCTGAAAACATTGTCCTGCTCTTCACATTCTCACGTGGAGCTATTCCTAAAAATGTGCTGACGGCTGTTAAAGAGGATAAAATCAAGTGTGCAGTAGATGAACAGAATCAGCCTGTGTTTTTCCTGTTTGACAACTGTCAGTCAGACGCTCATGATGAAGAATATTCTGAGAATGTTGATGTACAACATAAAATGCTGGAGCAATCATGGGAAATCAGTTTTACAGGAATAAAAAGATTTTTCAGCTTTCTTGAAAACATAAAACCAAAATCACTTAAGATGACCCGAGATGTGCTTAAACAACGCATACAGTTTGAGAAAAATATCTCCAGTCTACAATCACGAGATCAAGAGATGTTAGAGAAGCAGTCTGAGCTGAAACAAACTCTAGAGGCTCTGGAAAAAGAGGAGGAATATTTTAAAGATGATCAAAACTTGAAGAGTGAAGTTGAAGTGGAGTACAGAGAGATAGTTGAAATGACTGATCCTGCTTTAGCCAAAGGTGCGATGTGCTGCATCGTCTGTAAGGAGAACTGTTCTTATGAGGAATCATGGTCCATCAGTTCTCCATTTTCCAAATCAACAAAATGTCACTCCACTCAGTGCACAGATCAATGCAAACACAGAAAAGGAGTTAAATATGAAACAAAGACAAAGATGGAGAAGAGGATAAATGAAGACTTAAAGAAGCAATATGAAGAGAAAATTACAAACAGTTTGTCTCTGATCAGGAATCAGGAGAAAGAACTGCAAGACTTAGAGAAACAGAAAATAAAGCTGGTGTTTAAAGCGTTTCACTGTGTGGACACTCTGGAGAGGATCGCTCTCAACACTGATTCACTGTTCATTCTTCAGCATCTTGATTTTCTGATTGAGAAGCTGAAGGAAATTGATGAACCTGAAAAGGCCAAAACACTGAAAGACATGAAGAGGAGAGCAGGAGAAGGAAAACACAGAGCTCTGGGATGGACTAACACAACAACTGGTCTATTGGAGTGATTATTGTTGTTGTTGTTGTTAAATGAACATGAAAAGGTCAAGAAGGGTGAGAAACTGAAGCACTTATGATCCACTCTGCAAAGCTTTTCTTATGGCCATTAGTTCGGCTCTTTATCATGTGTTTTTGAGTTGTACAATGTCTTGCTTAATTTTTAAATCTTAATCTATGTCATCATTTGCTTTTACATTTACTGTTAACCTCTCTATTAAGATTGAAACAGACTGTGCGGTCCGTGTACCATCCGTTCATTTGATTCCTTTAGTTAATTTGCTTGTATGGCACAGATGCATTACAAAAACTTTGCATGTACATGTTAATATTTATGATTATGTCATATTATAGTCATGAATTATATGTGTTTTATTATATACCTTTTTAAAATAAATAGTATTATTATACCATACACATATTTTTGGTTCCTTTTTTTGTTTTAAGACTTTAAGACTTTTCAAGACTAATTTTTATATTGACCATCTGTATTATTGTAATCCAAATAAACATTATATAAGATGGGCTGCTTAAACTGAATATTATTTTGATATCATTATTTCTTTTAGTTGTTTTTTTATATATATAAAAATGTAAATGTTATATATTTTTTATTATTTTATTAAAAGATCATTGACATGGTTTACAAGATGTAAGAGTCCATAACTAAAAGTTACATTTCTAAAATTTGTTGCAATGATAACAATAATCAGAATCAGTTTAAGCAGCCTGTCTTATATAATGTTTATTTGGATTACAATAATAAAAAAACAGAAGGACAATATGTACATTAGTCTTGAAAAAGTCTTAAAACAAGATAAAGAACCAAAAATATGTGCATGGTATAATAACACTAACTGTGTATAATTAAATAAAAATATGTAAAATTACTAGTTAAAGTCAATCAATCAAATATTTATGCATGACTATATGACAATCATAAATATTAACATCAAAATATTTGCAATTACATAAATGTATTTCCTTAAAATCCTGTTTTGAAGGGGTCCATATTAAGACTGGTGATTCAAATTTAGCACACAAAGGCTTTTTTTCTAATTATGTCTTCTGTTTTGAAAATACCAAACTTTGCTAAAAGCGCAAGTGATACTTATAGGTTTGATTTGAAGTTTACCTGTTTGTATGTGCACTTGCAGTTTAATCACACCGTCAGCAGGTGGCAACGTTTCCTAATTACTAGTAAAAATAAATTCATGCAATTGGTTCCTGTCATTTATTCTTTTTGCTTAAGGATAGCTCTTCATAAGTCATAAGGGAACAGAAAATTTGTTTTATCCCATAATCCCATATTATTATTTAGACCTAGAAGCATGCACATATACTTATTCTTTGCATAATATGTTATAAATAAACCTTTAAAATGATTGAGATTATTGCTTCCTTTAAGGAAAGTGTGTGTGCTCTTGATTAACTTAACACTGTGAACAACACCAAAAGTCTGCACAAAGATGAAATCTGACATATTTGATGTGGCATTCAGTGCCCGCAATATGTTAAAATGTACACATTATGAATCATTTATTAAGCATTAGCAAATAGTGAATTCATTATTTGTTAGATTAGATTAGATTAGATTCAACTTTATTGTCATTACACATGTACAAGTACAAGGCAACGAAATGCACTAATATATAAGCATTAACACTACATTAATAAACAATCATTTTATTTTAGATTTATTTATTTATTTATTTATTTACATATTTTCAAAATTATGTTTAACAGAGCAAGCAAATGTTCACAATATGACTGATAATATTTTTTCTTCTGGAGAAAGTCTTATTTGTTTTATTTCGGCTAGAATAAAAAGCAGTTTTTAATTTTTTAAAAAACATTTTAAGGTCAATATTATTAGCCCCTTTAAGCTATTTATTTTTCTGATAGTCTACAGAACAAACCATCATTATACAATAACTTGCCTAATTACCCCAACCTGCCTAGTTAACCTAATTAACCTAGTTAAGCCTTTAAATGTCACTGTAAGCTGTATAGAAGTGTCTTGAAAAATATGTAATCAAATATATTATGTGCTGTCATCATGGCAAAGATAAAATAAATCAGTGATTAGAGATGAGTTATTAAAGCTATTATGATTAGAAATGTGTTGAAAAAATCTGCTCTCCGTTAAACAGAAATTGGGTAAAAAACAGGGGGGCTAATAATTCAGCGGGACTAACAATTATGACTTCATATGTTATTATTCAACATTATTAAACAGTATTCAACATTATTAAACAGTAAGCAGTTTATACCTGCAGCTTGACATTACATTTATAATGTGCCTAATAATTTGTTACTGATTACTTTTTCATGACCAAATTAGGTATTGCATTATTTACAAATCATTTGGATTTAAGAGTAGTTGGTGGTTTTTAAGATAATTCAGAATGAGTTAGTAACCGATAAATAAACTATTAAAATCAACATTTATATATTGTATTACTCAGGCCTATAATAATGGTTACTATGTATGTTAGTAAATGCTTTATTTACTCAACTTCCTGCAGTTTTGTGATCTGATCTAAAGTGAGGACTATTCATGCTTTATAAATCCATTATAAATGATTATTAAAGGCTTAATATCAATTGAACAATACATCTTTGCAATCCTATCTAAATAATAAAATTACTGTAAAGTTTAAACATTGCTGAATAACAGAACAGAAAAACAACAATAATATAATTTAACAATATGTTATGATACAACATTTAAAGTTATTTAACGATGTTTAAACTGTACAGTCATTTTATTTTATTTTTATTTATTTTTATTTTTTTATCTGCCTAGTTAACCTAATTAACCTAGTTAAGCCTTTAAATGTCACTGTAAGCTGTATAGAAGTGTCTTGAAAAATATGTAGTCAAATATATTATGTGCTGTCATCATGGCAAAGATAAAAGAAATCAGTTCTTAGAAATGAGTTATTAAAACTATTATGATTATAAATGTGTTGAAAAAATCTGCTCTCCGTTAAACAGAAATTGGGTAAAAAACAGGGGGCTAACAATTCAGCGGGACTAACAATTATGACTTCAACTGTACAGATGTCTCTAGTTCAAAACGTCCAATTACAGTAAATGAATGATATAGTAAGGGTCTACAGGAGTCATTCATATTAAAACCCTTCAGCTCAGTCCCAGTTTAGATACTTCTCTTTTTAATTTGAAATATACCAAAAAATCAAATTACAGTTATTTTAAAGTTGTGTTGAAAGTATTTTATAAGCACTCTTGTACAGCTATTACAAACCCCAATCACCAATCCCCATACCAAAACATCCTCTCAAATCCATGAACATTAATATAATTTTTAAAGATAAAGATCTTAAAAATATTTTATATATATTTTATATGAGCATTTTAAATATTTCAGATAAAATTGATTGCCTTATCAATGTGTAGTAGCCAAACACTATAAAATTATTGAGAATTACATGTTTGAGGTTTGTCTTTAGCTTTGTTGGGATGTAAAATGGTCATGACATAAGTTTAAACATTGCTGGGCTTTGCAGTAGGAATTAGCAAACTACAACTGGTAATTTTAGTTTATCAAGGCAAATATGATCTAAAGAATCTACGTTTCTTCAGGCCCATTTATTTTCTTCAGCTTCTGTATCGGTAGATCAATGTGCTGAAGTGTGTCAGCAGAATCAGTGTTGTGTGCGATCTTCTGCAGTCATATGAATCTTTGACCACTTTTATTTTCTCTTCCTCCAGTTCTTGCAGTTCTTCTTCCAGCTTTTTCACCACAACTACACTATCATCAATTGTGGTATGATGTATTTCTTCTTTAAATCTTCATACATCCTCTTCTCCTTCTTTGTTTTTGTCACGTTTCTGTTCCTTTGATGTGTTCTTTGTAGTGGAATTTATTAGTGCACATTTTACGGTCACCATCATCACACTACACCATAAAAGATCACTGACCCACCAGCATCCAGGATAATGTACAGCACATTACCTTATCACATCACGCTAAATTAAGATCAATATCAACCCGTTCTTTATTGAACACTTCTACTTCATACTCAAAGTTTTTGTTGTCTTTGATGTGTAATGAGTTTGTTGCAGCTCATTTTGTTTTATTTCAGTAAATTGAACATGCGTGCCACAATCACCAGCGACCTGGCCCATACAGATCGCTGGAGAACCACAAATCTGCCACCAAATAAACTACAAATCCCATCACACCTGTACTTTCACACCTGTTCCAGTTCAACTTTGATTGCAAACACACACAACTGAAGACGTTCAGGACTAATCATATGGGCTATAAACACAGCACACACACACACACACACACACACACACATTGCTGAGTCTTGTTTTATAGTTCATCTGTAAACATTACAAAGTGGTTTCCTTGCCTTGTTTTTCCGTGCTGTTTCTAGACTCTTGCTTTATTGATTTTTGCCATTAGCCTGAACCGACCTCTTCACCTTTGACTTGACTTTTGGATTGCCATCTATGATACTGTTTGCTCCTGTGGTTGATCGTTGCCTGTCTGACCATTCTCTGTCAATAAAGACGCTGCAATTGGATTCCCTCAACGTTGTCAGAACCATACAGTACAATACAATGTGATTGTAGATTAGAGACATTTTCCTTCATTCGCTCTCAACACATCTTGAGTCATCTTCAGTGATTGTAGTTTTAGGTCACACTTTATTTTGATGGTCCATTTGTTTAATTTAAGTTATATTGCAACTAATTCTCAGTAGGTTATAATTAGACTGTTAGGTTGGGGTTAGTGTAAGTTGACATGTATCTCCAAAAATTCTTATAGTCAGTTAAATGTCTGTTGAAGGAACAGATATTAAGCAGACAGTCTACTAATACTCAAATGGACCATCAAAATAATGTGTTACCTAGTTTTTATTATATATAATTCCACAATTCCTTTTACATCTCCATATCCTGGTGTGCTGATGATTGTTAAATCAATTTGACTCTCCTGTAAATAAACAGTGATGCTGGAGTTCTGACTGTGAACTGACTGGCCTTCTGTTTTTTTGGATGCCTCCTCATCTGTGATCTCAAACCAAACCTTCTCTTCTCTTTTGACACCCAACATGTAGTTGACCAGCCCATTGATCAGGGTTGTTTTTCCAGCGCCTGTTTCTCCAACCATCAATATCATTTTATAAGGTTTTTATGAGGTATTTTTTGCAAACGCTGTTAAGCAGGATTTGCCTTATTAATCAAGAAGCTTTTTTTAATGATTTCAGCAACATTATTTCCTTCTAGATGTACACTGTCCATTATCTTCAAAAATAATGATAAATAATGTAAATCTTTTGTTTGATTAGCTCATTGAATTGGTACATTTTAAAGCAACAATCATTGTTAGTCATATTATTATTCTATATTTGAATGCAAATTGACAAATATACATATAAACATTATTATTATTTTTTAATATAATTACTTTTTTGGGGTTTTCACCTTTATTAGATAGGACAGTAGAGAGAATTGACAGGAAAGCATAGGGGGCAGAGAGAGGGGAAGTATTGGCATAGGACTGCGAGGCGAAAGCAAACTCGGGTCATCATGAGCACCGGAGTGCATGTGTTGACAAACTAATGTAAACGTTATTAAAAAATGAAATATATCAACTTTTAATATTAGGACCCATCTTCTAGTCTTAAAATGTTTAATATTCCGAAAATAAATTGTGTTGGATGTTAGGGGTGTGCATCACAGGTTAACTCACAATACAATATTTATATATCATGATATCATTTAACAGTAGTTTTATCAACTACTGACTCAGCTCCGCTCCCTCTGCGCTCACTTCCTGTTTGTGCAGTATTTCAGTGAGAGCTCAGGCCATGCTTCCTTGCAAAGTATTGCCAGTTTACCTGCCTTACCAAGCGTTGTTCCAAGTGACTTTCATGACTGCGATCCTGTGTATGACCTTGCCTGCCTTGATCACATACGTTCTTTGTCTTTGCCCTCTTGATCTGTTTTGGACTGCTTTTCTGTTGCCGACTATGTGCCTGTTAAATCGTCAATGTCTTTGCCTTATCCCTAAAATAAACCTCTGCATATGGATCCTAACATCGCCTCGGCCTCCTCGTTACATATCAGCAATTCTGCGACATCAGTATATCACTAGAAAATCATCCACTATATATCTCAATTTTTGTAAATGAAGGGAAAATACATCAAAAAGGTATAAGAAGCATTTAATTTATAAACAGCATGTTTTATAGAAAGGACCATTTCCGGGACCTTTTGACATTTCTGGGATTCTCAGTAGTGGAAGTCGTCATAGTTGGATAAACTGAAAGGGAAGTGAATGAGATATTTTTTTACAATCTTAATTGCTAAAATAATAAAAGAAAAACTCTACGATGGTGTTGTGAAGACTTTCAGAAACAGGAAAACAACAGTGTGAGACTGATGACAGCAACCAGAGAGAAAATAACATCAGATTTAAGCTGCAGTCACGCTGCACTTTTCTCCCCATAGACTTCCATTCATACGCACCCGAATGCATCAGACCGGAAACGCAAGGTCGTGATGCGGTAAAGGGTAGTTGCTAGAACAGATACGTTTGGGGCCGGAAATCAATGAGAATTATTTATATTATTCATTAAATTTCCCATTCATTTTATTTTATTATCTTCTACCCCCACCCCAACCCTAAACCCAACCGTCACAGTAACCTGAAAACAGTAGTTGTCACAGTACTGTAAAATTTTAATTATTGTTATACAGTGTCATAAAATAATGCCGCTATATTAATGTGCATATCGCACTTCCGGCTGGCTGCATATCCGCTCTAGCCTTTACCGTGGTTGTAGGTATTAAAAAATACAATGTATTGGGTAATTTAATAGATAACATAAATAATACCCAGTACAACTACTGTTTTCAGGTTACTGTGACAGTTGGGTTTAGGGTTGGGGAGTGGGTAGACGATAATAAAGTACAATAAATGGGAAACATAATAAATAATATAAATAATTCTCACTTACTTCTGGCCGCAACTGTATCCGTTCTAGCAATAACCAAGTTTTGCAGTTTGCTGCATTGGAAAGTTCAAGCTTGGTGAACTCTGATCTGCGAAATCGCATCACGTGATTGCATGAGACCAACCAAAGACCATCAAAACATGACCTCTCTGGACAGGTTAAAAAACTTGTTTAACGCAAACCCCAAAATAACGCAAAATATACATAGCTGGGTTGCTACAGCCAAACCTTTGGCCACTCATGCCAATGTCAAATGTCAGTTTCAATGGTGCCAGCATGAAAATCTTGGGCTTTGGACAATGTGAAATGTTCTCTTATGAGTCCAGCTTCACTGACTTTCCCACATCCAGGAGAGATACGTTGTGGAGAAGCCCAAAAGAAGCGTACTACCCAGACTGTTGCATACCCAGAGCGAAGCATGGGGGTGATCAGTGACAGTTTGAGCTCCAATATCATGACATTCCCTAGGCCCAATACTTGTGCTAGATGGGCGTTGGGTCACTACCAAGGACTACCCAACCATTCTCAAGGACCATCTGCACCCAATGGGTGAAACATTGTACTGTATACTGAAGGCAGTGCTGCGAATCAGGATGATATTGCACCAATACACACAGCATGACTAGTGACAGAGTGGTCTAATGAGCATGAAAGTGAAGTTGAACATTTCCAATGGCCTGCACAATCACCAGATCTAAATCATATTGAGCGCTTTGGGGTGTTTTGGAGGAACGAATCAGAAAAAGCTTTCCTTCACCAGCATCATGTAGTGACCTGAATACTTTCTGCAACAACAATGGCTCAAAATCAATGTCTGTATTCAAACACTAGAAGTATTGAAAATAACATTTGTAGAGTGACTTCAGTTTTGTTTTACTCTACATACATAGGACCAGTCTTTAGAGCACATCCACAGACTGTGAGCACAATAAATAATTATATATTGCTGGGTTTTGGAGCAGGATTTGATAACCTAAGACCTTTTAGTGCTGGAAAATCTTTTGAAAGGAATCAGAAAGATGCCACATTTTTCCTTCAGTCATTTTCTTGAATTTTTCAAGTGTTTTTACTTTTTCAGGCTCATTTATTTCTTTCAGCTTCTGTATCAGTAGATCAATGTGCTGAAGTGCATCAGCAGAATCAGTGTTGAGTGCAATCTTCTGCAGTTTTTCCTGCACAGTCGTATGAATCTTTGACCACTTTTATTTTCTCTTCCTCCAGTTCTTGCAGTTCTTCTTACAGCTTTTTCACCACAACTACACCATCATCAATTGTGGTATCATGTATTTCTTCTTTAAATCTTCATACATCCTCTTCTCCTTCTTTGTTTTTTTTTTTTCTATTGTTGAACACAGATCTGTCCAATTTATGCAGAAATCCTACATTTTAGATGTAATGGCATTTAGAACACATATTCATTGTGGGGTGATTTATCCATTTAACTTGAGGTAGAAAAGCACCAAAACAGCTACCTGCCTTAAACTGTAGGCTTTTAATTCTAATACAATATAATGCAATAAAATATAATGCAATATAATATAATGCAATAACATAATGTAATATAATATAATATAATATAATATAATATAATATAATATAATATAATATAATATAATGTAACGTAACGTAACGTAACGTAACGTAACGTAACGTAACAAAACATAATCAAATATAATATAATATAATATAATATAATATAAGATAATATAATATAATATATAAAAACAATGTTTAATTTGGCATGCTATTATGGTCACACTTTACAATAAGGTTCATTAGTTAATGTTAATTAATGCATTTACTAACATGAACAAACAATGAACAATACATTTACTACAGTATTTGTTCATGTTAGTTAACATTAGTTAATGAAATAGAGTTGTTCATTGTTAGTTCATGTTAACTCACGCTGCATTAACTAATGTTAACAAGCATGTGCGTGGATGCTAATAATGCATTAGTAAATGTTCAGTTATGACTAATAAATGCTGTACAAGTGTAGTTCATGATTAGTTCATGTTAGTACTGTAAATGCATTAACTAATGAACCTTATTGTAAAGTGTTACCGCTATTATCAATTAGTTGGGGATTAACCATCAGAAAGAAAACTTAACTAAGTATGAAAAATCTTGTTAAGCATTTATAAATCATAGCTCAACACTTACTAATGCATTGTTAAAATCCAACATTATTGACATTAATGTCACAGTGAGCTAACATTAAATTACATGAAGTGATGTTAACATTAATAATGTTAAATAACGTTTACAAAGACATAATAAATGTATTACTAATTGTTTGTTCATGTTAGTAAATACATAATAACTAATATTAACTGATGGATAAAAAGTGTTACTAAAATAAATTGATGTATAAAAAATTGAAAAATATTTTTTTGGATTCACTGATCAATAAAAACATTCTTTTTTTTTTTAAAGAAATCAATCTACATAAAACAATGTTTATTTGCAAATAATAAAAGTAGAGTCTTCTATTTGTGTTGCATATAAATTGTGTAACAAATGCTTCGGTTACCAGCATTATGTTGATGCAATCGTGAATCTTATCTCGAATTATTAACCTACAAAACAAATCATACGCTATTCTAGATGACTCAAAAATGGTTTGCAATTTACATGCTGCATTTTTAAAGAAAAATAGCAGACTATTGAACTTTTGGTTCAGGGAAACCATGAGTGGAAAAACAGTAAAATCATCAAACTACGCAACCAGCACATCTGTGGCAATTTAGTCAGTAAACTTTAATGAAACTATAACAAAAAAAGCAATATTGTTTGGAGCATTACTTTTCAGTGCCATCTTATTCATTTTCCCACAAGTTAACCAACAATTAGTGTTAAAAAGTAGACCACAGAAGACTATACAATAATATAACTGGGATATTACCTATTAAATACTTTTCCTGGCAAACGTACTGTAAAGTCCAATGCAGCCTTGTCAGTGTAATTTAAATGACCTACTCAGCAGATAACCTTACCTAACTAAATGGGCCGGATGAATTGATGTACGATTATCTCAGGGACACATTTTACCCCAAGCTAAACTATTGCAGACATTTTGGTCATTTAATTATTTCAAGTTCTAAAACAAATTTGTTTTAAGGATTCAGGGAACTGCCGTTGTTGTTTCATTGTCACAAAAACCCAAGCCCCCAAAATACAGCCACATCGCCACATTTTCTCCCTCTGTACCTGGTATGCGTTTCCGAAAACCATCGTTAGTTAACTAAGGTCGCAAGTTGCGTTGTCACAAACATAGTTCATTGATTTGACGTTTTCCAAATCCGTCGTTCCATCGAACATTCACAAACTAGGTCACAAATGTAATTGTGGTTACTTTATGGTGTGCTTTTATTTACAATAAACTACATATTTGCTCCAAATTACTAAAATATTGATAGCATTGTCATTGACTTGAACAAAAATGGAAGAGTGACACGGTTCACTTCAGCCTTTTAGGGCGCAGTGTGTGAGACACATAACATTTCAGATGTTTTACAGTGTACTCAGGCTGTTGATTTGTCCATTCACACAGATTTTCGTCATCACATGATCTCTTATAACAAAATCACATGACTTTTTTTGTGAAGTTTATTTCTAAACTAATTTGGAGAGGATCACGTGCTTATGATTGCTCACAGCTGGTCCCGCATTATTGAATATATGTTTAAGCAATCAGATGATTCCTAAGCCACTATCAACACCCTAAGCTACATATCACAGCCATCTTCATTTGAAGAATCCCCCCTTCCTCCCCTACGCCTCCTCCTTTCATAAATAGGTGGCGCGGTGGCCCAGTGGTTAGCACTGTTGCCTCACAGCAAGAACATCACTGGTTCTAGTCCTTACCAAGCCAGCTGACGTTTCTGTGTGGAGTTTACACGTTCTCCTTGTGCTCACATGGGTTTCCCCCGGGTTCCCCGGTTTCCTCCCACTGTCCAAAAACTTGCAACTTAGTTAATTGACTGATCCAAATCAGCCCCATAGACATGCTCCTAGTAAGTAGTTATCTCTTAAGAGCAATCACTATCTGTACATCAGCTACAGCAGAGGAGTTCTCCAGATCTACCTGAGCTCTAACTCTCCTCTCACCTTACAAATGGGAGGGAGCCCCGGGCTCGAGGATCCTATGAGCAGATAGATTGGCTTAACCAACCGTCTGCTAGTCTCCACGGTTTACCCAACTCAAATAATCTGCAGCACATAGAATCACCTAGTTATAAGAACATAGAGACTGTGTCTGTTCCCCGAGCCTCTAAATATAAAAAACTCCCAAATCCATTTAAAAGTAATAATCTAATTGATGTTCAAAAAATAAAAAATAAAGCTAACCAAAAGATAAAACTCGCATTATTGAACATTAGATCGCTGTCATCTAAAACTCTTTTTATTAACGATTTGATAACTGATCTAAAGCTAGATGCTCTCTGTCTAACAGAAACCTGGATAAAACCAGATGATTACATGCCCCTAAATGAGTCTTCACCTGAAGGATATCATTATAGACATGAGCCGCGTCCTAAAGGCAAAGGTGGAGGCGTGGGCATAATATACAGTAATATTTTTAGTGCTACTCAGCGATCTGACTTCAAATATAATTCATTTGAAGTAATAGTGATGTATATTTCAGTGAACAATTTAAACAATACATTTCAATCTAAATTTGTACTGGCAACTGTTTATCGGCCTCCAGGGCACCATACCGACTTTATAAAAGAATTTGCTGATTTCTTATCTGAAATAGTTCTGGCCACAGACAAAGTTATAATTGTTGGTGATTTTAATATTCATATAGATAATGAAAAAGATGCTTTAACGCTGGCCTTCTTAGACATACTAGCCTCTGTTGGAGTGAAACAGCATGTCTCAGGGCCTACCCATCGACATAATCACACTTTAGACCTAATATTATCACATGGTATTGATATTGATAATGTTGAAGTTGTGCAGCAGAGTGATGACATTTCAGATCACTATTTAATCTCCTGTTTATTGTGCATTGATAGCTCTACAAAATCATCTTCTATTCACAAATATGGCAGGACGATCACCCCTAGCACTAAAGATGATTTTGTTAGTAACCTACCTGATCTGTCTAATTTTTATAACATTCCAGGCAGTCTAGAAGAGCTTGACACTGTAACTGAAACCATTAATTCCCTCCTTTCTAATACATTAGATATAGTTGCTCCGTTACACTTCAAAAAGATTAGGGAAAAAAATCCGACGCCATGGCACAATGAGCACACACGTGTCTTAAAGACAGCAGCCCGGAAAATGGAGCGTAGATGGAAGAAATCAAAACTAGAAGTTTTTCGTCTGGCCTGGAAAGAAAGTTCGCTTAACTTTAGAAAAGCTTTAACGTCAGCCACATCTGCTTATTTTTCAACTTTAATAGAAGAAAATAAACATAACCCTAGGGTCCTGTTTACCACGGTAGCTAATCTAACTAAAAATAAAGCATCAACATGCATTTCTCAGCATAGCAGTAATGACTTTATGAACTTTTTCACACGCAAGATTGATGATATTAGAGATAAAATAAGCACCAACAGTCTGCCTCCTACAGCCTCGTCCCAATTAGAGCATTGTAGACCGTTAATGGATAAACTTCAAATTTTTTCAACAGTAGGTGAGGAAGAATTATCTAAACTGATAAAATCGTCAAAATCAACAACGTCTATGCTAGATCCCATACCGACCAAATTATTAAAACAATTGTTTTCAGAAGTTTCTGAACCTGTTCTTAACATTTTGAATTCATCCCTACTCCTAGGATACGTTCCTAAAACTTTTAAACTAGCTGTCATTAAGCCTCTTATTAAAAAAACACAGCTTGATCCTAAAGAACTAGCAAATTATAGACCAATTTCAAACTTGCCTTTTCTATCAAAGATTTTAGAAAAAATCGTATCTGCTCAACTATGTTCCTTCCTACAAAGAAACAATATTTATGAAAAATTTCAATCTGGATTTAGAGCATTTCATAGCACAGAAACCGCACTCCTAAGAGTCTCAAATGACCTCCTTCTGTCGTCCGACCGTGGTTGCATTTCTCTCTTAGTGCTATTAGACCTCAGTTCTGCATTTGATACAATTGATCATAATATTCTCCTTGATAGGCTTGAAAATTATGTTGGTATTACAGGAACTGCGTTGGCCTGGTTCAGGTCTTATCTATCTGAACGTTATCAATTTGTATTAGTTAATGAAGAGACATCATACAGATCAAAAGTACACTGTGGGGTACCACAAGGCTCAGTTCTTGGACCCTTACTTTTCACACTATATATGCTGCCGCTAGGTGATATCATTAAAAAACATGGAGTTAGCTTCCACTGTTATGCTGATGATACACAACTTTATATCTCCTCTCAACCTGGTAATTTGTTTGAATTTACTAAATTAACAGATTGTATAGCTGATATTAAAAATTGGATGACTAATAACTTCTTATTACTAAATTCAGATAAAACTGAGGTCTTGCTTATTGGTCCCAAAAATCTCACACGCAAAAACTTAGAACACTGTCTAACCCTTGATGGATTCTTAGTTCAGTCCTCATCTTCAGTCAAAAATTTGGGGGTGATTTTTGATAGCAGCCTGTCATTTGAAGGCCAGATTTCAAGCATCTGTAAATCTGCATTTTTTCATCTTAAAAATATTGCCAAACTTCGACATCAATGTCTGATGCGGAAAAGCTCATCCATGCTTTTATGACGTCTCGATTAGATTACTGTAATGCATTACTAGGCGGCTGCCCTGTTGGCCTGATAAACAAACTTCAGCTAGTTCAAAATGCAGCTGCTAGAGTACTTTTTAGAACAAAGAAATATGATCATATTACTCCAGTTCTTTCAGCATTGCATTGGCTCCCTATTAAATATCGTATAAATTTTAAAATCTTACTGACTACCTACAAAGCCCTGAACGGCTTGGCTCCCCAGTATTTGCAGGAGCTCCTGATTTATTATAGTCCATCACGTCCGCTACGCTCAATTAATTCTGGACAATTAATTATTCCCAAAATATCAAAATCAACTGTAGGTGGTAGATCTTTCTCTTATTTGGCACCTAAACTCTGGAACAGCCTTCCTAGCACAGTTCGGGAAGCAGACACACTCTGTCAGTTTAAAACTAGATTAAAGACACATCTCTTTACATTAGCATACACATAAAACACAAATGCTTTGGAATCCAAATCCTCTAAAGGATTGTTAGTCTGCATTATTTAGGGCAACCGGAGCCGGGTACACTTCCCAAAAGACATTATAATTTGAATGGCATCTCTGCTCATGTTAGTCTGTTTTTTTTTATTATTCCCGAGGTTTCCATAATTCTGGACCATGCCGCATCCTGAGCAGCTGCTGTGGTGGTCATGAAGGAGTGGAGAGCATGAGACAGATTGCTGTAAGACGATCCCTGTGACAGACGAGTCCTCGCATTGTTCCCGAAGGGCCAGCCTGATGACCAGCCGGTGACCCGCCTGTGGTCTCTCCATGATGGACGTCCAGCGTTCTCCTGCCCCGGCGCCATAGACTGCAGCTCTGCACAAGACGTCTGGCCATAGGAGAAATGGTCGTGCCCAACTGAGCCTGGTTTCTCTCGAGGTTTTTTAATTCTTCACTTTCGCCAATTGGTGAAGTTTTTTCCTCGCCGCTGTCGCCTCTGGCTTGCATGGTTCGGGACTTGTAGGGCTGCGCATCGATGGATTAATCTTCAGTGTTTGGACTCTCAGCAGTGAATATTAAACCACGCTGAATTAAACTAAACTGAACTTCAACACTGAAAACTGGACTGACACTGTTTCAATTTTTATAATGCATGTGAAGCTGCTTTGACACAATCTACATTGTAAAAGCGCTATACAAATAAAGATGAATTGAATTGAATTGAATGAGCTCAGGGCTCTCTCCCGGGACAGCATGCCAAACAAGCTTTATAATCAATCATCACCTGAGTGTGAACTCTTGAAATATATTTGAGCTTGTTATCAGAGGATTAATGACTGATTTGATTAAATCTTGATTTATACCTGGCCTAAAAGTTTGTTAAAACATTTACACAGTAAAAAGTTTTAAAAGTGCATATTTATTAACAAAGAAAAGTTCAATAGAAACTTGATAACGTAATATTAACCACTCCAAAATACTCAAAAGCCCACCAAAAATACAAGAGATAATGACATCATTTATTATCTGATTTCTCCAATATTGAAAAAAAAACATTTATGAATGATTTGCATGAAAAGTACAAACAAATAATAGCAATGAACGAGGAAACTAAAGACTGCTAAAATGCAGGAACTTGTCCAAGGAAACCTTCAAGAACAGGACACTGATCCTTGTGTTTTACATCTAAATATTAATATACAGTGTTTATATGTAAATATTTTGTTTCTGCACACTCTTGACAACTGATATATTTAAAGAAATAGCAGTGTTTATTTAGAGTTTTGTCAAACTCACAAATTCTGCAGCTTTCTTATTTTTCTTGACCAGCTGAGGATTTTTCATATTTGTCTTTCATGTATTTCAGAGCTCTTTGTTTATCTTCTCCTGCTCTTCTCTTGATGTCTTCCAGTGTTTTGGCTTTTTCAGGCTCATCTATTTCCTTTAGCTTCTCAATCAGAAAATCAATGTGCAGAAGTACAATTAGTGAATCGGTGTTGAGAGCAATCTTCTCCAGAGTGTCCACACAGTGAAAAGCTTCAAACACCAGCTTTATTTTCTGTTTCTCAAAGTCTTGTAGTTCTTTCTCCAACTTCTTAACATCAGACTCTCTGTCCCTCATTTTTTTCACATTTTCTAAATATTTATTTTTTAATATTTCATCTGATTTCTTTTCTTTTCTTTTCTTTGTCACATATATCTTTGCTTCTTTGACATGATCAGTGTAGCTGCATTTATTAGTGCACACTGTACAGTAATTAGCTTTCATCATACTACACCATGAGGGATTACTGGCCAACCAGCATCCAGGATAATGACAGTTCTCCTCACAGACGGTGCAGCACATCGCCATTTTGGCTACAGCAGGATCAACATCAACCCTTTCTCTGTAGGACACTTCAACTTCTTTGTCATAGTTCTTATTATCCTCAACTTTTTTCTTTTGTTTGTCCAGGTCTTTATGAACTTGATTCACTTTATTTAGAGTTTTTTCAATCACTTGATCCAGTAATTTTATTTTTGAGACATTTTCCTCCAACTGCTCCCGTTGTTGTAACACATCTCGAGTCATCTTCATGGGTTTTGGTTTTATTGTGTCAAAAAAACTGAAAAAACTCTTTATTGCTTTTAAACTGAGGTTCCATGATTGTTCTTGGACCATCTGGTATTCTTCAAGAAATGTCTCTCCCTGGCAGTTGTCAAACAGGAAATACACAGGCCTTTTCTGTTCATTCACTGCACACTGGATTTTAGCCTCTTTAACAGCCGTCAGGACAATGTTTTCAGCAATATTACTTCCAAATAAAGACTGAACAGCATCAATTATGTAGATCTGTCTGTCAGAGAGACGATTCTGTGTTGCTTTAATCACCAGACACACTGCATTAAGATTATTGTCCCAGTCATAGCATTTGCATAAAGCAAACAAATTCCTGGCGATCTCTTTGTCTTTCTGAACTCCGTGAGTGTCTCCATATCCTGGTGTGTCGATGATTGTTAAATCAGTTTGACTCTCCTGTAGATAAACCCCATAAACAGTGATGATGGAGGTCTGACTGTGAGCTGATGTTTCTTTACTCTGATCATCTGTGATCTCAAACCAGACCTTGTCTTCTCTCTCAACACCCAGAATGTAGTTGACTATTGTGTTGATTAGTTTTGTTTTTCCTGTTCCTGTTTCTCCAACCAGCAGAATGGATTTATGGGGTTTGTTTTTGTCTCTTTCTCCAAATGTGATTTTTTTATATTGTTCAGATTCAGCAAGAGAGTTTTGGCTTGGATTCACATGATATCGAGTAGGAGTACCATATTCAATTTCAGTACTTTTAGTGATGATTGCATCAAATTTTTGTACTTTTGGTGTTAAATGAGCCATTTTTGTCTGTAGTTGAAAAAAAAAATATCACAAAACATACATGTAAATATTTTTTAAAAAAGCAAATAATGTTTCTCAGTTTGCTAGCATGCTAGTTAGTTCTCCCCAATAAATGAGGCCTATGTAATTATACATCTCTTTATCAGTATCAATATCTTCATACCTTTAACAAGAACATATCTGAGAGAACACTATATATTTTAGTCAGAATGCCTAAACCTGTATTATAAATAAATTATAAATGCCTATACTTGTATTAGAAATAATATCAAACAATTATACTTTTTATTTGTTTCTTTTTTTTTCTTCTTTTTTTGTGTCAAATAACATGTAGTGAAACAGGCAAGAATATACTTGCTATCTTCCATGATTACAAATTCTTTAACGATAAGGCACTTGAACATACTCTCGAAACTCATAACATAATAGCCTTAACATAATAGAAACATAATAGGGACCTTAACATAATGGCAACTTTAACAACTGATGATCAAATTTACTTTTTACCTCAAAGAAGTGCTTGAATCTGTCAGTCACTTGTAATAATTGTACAGTCCTTTTTAGGATTTTATTTTGTGAATTAATTTTATCTGCCTAAACATCTGCACGCACAAAATGACAATGATTATTATACTTACTTTCATTAGAATCTGTCATGACTTCAGTTTTGAAAGTTCTTCAGGATCCCAAAATATTTACTAAACAATGTAAATACACCTTACATTTATTCTAAAACAACCAGTTTACAAACACATACTGTAAATTAAGCAGCTATTTCTGTAATCTGAATTTATGTAGTAAAATTATTTTATTATTTAATTCTAGTTTTATTATTTAATTTCTTTACCTGTTCTGTATAAGTATAAGGTAATATTCACAATATGTAATACAATATACAGCACAGTTTGAGATACTAAATTGAATTTCAGCATTAAAGCACTACACTGAAACACAGACAAGTCATACAAGTTGATTTACATCATTACCTGTTTGATCAAATGCCTCTTTGTCTAACTGACCTGCAGATCACATTGTATTTATACCCTGGCCAACACCCCTTTTAAAGGTCACATGATTAGCAAGAAATCCAAATCATTTCTGGCAAAGAAAATACATGAATAGTAATTTCTGTTAAATAGAAGAGGATATTAAAGAATGCCATTACATGAAGCGTGTATATTTGATAAATGTGTATAATGGCTTTTGAGGAAATGTTCTGTAGTTGTTGTAACTTCATACTTGATTTTTATAAAACTGATTTTTTTAATTGTACATAGAAAGAAAGTGACTTGATTTTCAAAATGATAGATGTTTTCAAAATGGAGTGTACAGTTCTTCTCAAATGAATTGTAAAAAATAAAAAAAATAAATGTTGAATATATTTATCTGAGAATCCATGTCAACCAATAGACTGCAAGTGATTTGACAATTTCTTGCATCACAAGACCATCCAAAAAAATGGGTGTTGGCTTGAGTATAAATACAACTGTACCCTTCTTGTAGTCTACCTGAAGTGAGTTGGAAGCAAACAGCTAAAATTGTAAGTCAATGTTTAATAGTCTTTTAGATAAATTTCTCTGCTTTGATTGGTGTATAATATACTTATTTGCACAGTTTATAATGTTATTGCTTTTGCTTTTCTGTTTTGAATTTAATTTGTAATATATTTAATACATATACTTTGTTTTGCTACAAATAGGTAACTGTGAAGACCACAACCTTCAATCCAACATCATGGCAACCTCATCCGAAGGGTAGGACTACCAGTGACTTGAATTGACCATGAATACACACACATGCAATATTAAATATAATTAAACAATATTAAATAAATACATACATTTCCAAATGGAAAAAAATTATATTCTGAATCACCAAACCTAAAATGTTTATGTTATGTTCATTCATTCATTCATTCATTCATTAACGGCTCAGCATTTTTGTATTTTAATTTCAATGTCACCTTGCATATGTGTGTGAAATACAATGCGCACATACTGTAACAGCATAAAAAAAGGAAAATGCAGTCAAAAGTTATATTATAGCTAATTCATTAAAAGTAGCTATATTAAAATACATTCAAGGTGTCACCGTGGTGAAGCACAATTGCCTCACAGCAAGAAGGTCGTTGGTTTGGGTCCCAGCTGGGCCAATGACAATTCTGTGTGGAGTTTGCATGTTCTCCCCGTGTTGGCGTGGGTTTCCCCCACAGTCCAAACGCATGCGCTATAGGGGAATTGATTAACTAAATTGGCCATAGTGTATGAGTGTATGTGAATGTGACAGTGTATGGGTGTTTCCCAGTACTGGGTTGCAGCTGGAAGGGTATTCTCTGTGTAAAACATTTGCTAGAACAGTTGGTGGTTCATTCCACTGTGGCGACCTGATAAATCACAGACTGAGTCGAAGGAAAATTAATGCATGAATGATCTGAGATGGGTGGGTCATCTTGAATCTGATTGCCCCAGTATTTCATTTCTTCCTAAATATCTGTCTTTGTGTTATGCTCTTTGCTTTACTTTACAGACAAAGTACAGGATCAGAATTGAACAAATATGAAGCCATCATCAACCGAAGCAGTAAAACTGCAGATGGTCCACCTGTTCTTTATCACCTGAATACAAAGACAGGTTGTCATGGAGAAACTGAATCATACAGAACAATCACATTTGGAGAAAGAGACTCAAACAAACCCCATAAAACCATTCTGATGGTTGGAGAAACAGGAACAGGAAAAACAACCCTGAACAATGTGATGGTTAACCACATGCTGGGTGTTCAGAGAGAAGACAAGGTCTGGTTTGAGATCACAGATGATCAGAGTGATAAGTGTTCAGCTCACAGTCAGACCTCCAGCATCACTGTTTATGAGGTTTATCTACAGGAGAGTCAAACTGATTTAACAATCATCGACACACCAGGATATGGAAACACTCATGGAGTTCAGAAAGATAAAGAGATCGCCATGCATTTGCTTGGTTTAAGTAAATCTCAAAAAGGCATTAATAAATTAGATGCAGTGTGCTTGGTGATGAAAGCAACTCAGACTCGTCTTGCTGACAGACAAATCTACATATTTGATGCTGTTCAGTCTTTATTTAGAAGAGATATTGCTGATAATATTGTCCTGCTCTTCACATTCTCACGTGGAGCTATTCCTAAAACTGTCCTGACGGCTGTTGAAGAGGATAAAGTCAAGTGTGCAGTGAATGAACAGAATCAGCCTGTGTTTTTCCTGTTTGACAACTGTCAGTCAGACGCTCATGATGTAGAATATTCTGAGAATGTTGATGCACAACATAAAATGCTGGAGCAATCATGGGAAATCAGTTTTACAGGAATAAAAAGATTTTTCAGCTTTCTTGAAAACATAAAACCAAAATCACTTAAGATGACCCGAGATGTGCTGGAACAACGCATACAGTTTGAGAAAAATATCTCCAGTCTACAATCACGAGATCAAGAGATGTTAGAGAAGCAGTCTGAGCTGAAACAAACTCTAGAGGCTCTGGAAAAAGAGGAGGAATATTTTAAAGATGATCAAAACTTGAAGAGTGAAGTTGAAGTGGAGTACAGAGAGATAGTTGAAATGACTGATCCTGCTTTAGCCAAAGGTGCGATGTGCTGCATCGTCTGTAAGGAGAACTGTTCTTATGAGGAATCATGGTCCATCAGTTCTCCATTTTCCAAATCAACAAAATGTCACTCCACTCAGTGCACAGATCAATGCAAACACATAAAAGGAGCTCATTATAAAACAAAGACAAAGATGGAGAAGAGGATAAATGAAGATTTAAAGAAGCAGCATGAAGCTAAAATTGCAAACAGTTTGTCTCTGATCAGGAATCAGGAGAAAGAACTGCGAGACTTGGAGACACAGAAAATAAAGCTGGTGTTTAAAGCGTTTCACTGTGTGGACACTCTGGAGAGGATCGCTCTCAACACTGATTCACGGTTCATTCTTCAGCATCTTGATTTTTTAATTGAGAAGTTGAAGGAAATTGATGAACCTGAAAAGGCCAAAACCCTGAAAGACATCAAGAGGAGAGCAGGAGAAGGAAAACACAGAGCTCTGGGACGGAATAACACAACTGGTTTGGTTTCAAATGATGAAACATTACTATTGGAATGATTCTGTTGTTGTTGATGTTGCATGAACATGAAAAGGTCAAGAAGGGTGAAGAACTAAAGCACTTATGATCCACTCCGCAGAGCTTTTATTATAGCCATTAGTTTGGCTCTTTATCATGTGTTCTTGTTGTACAATTTCATTCTTAATTTTGAAAACATGTATGTCATGTACTTTAACATTTACTGTTAACCTCACTATTAAGATGTAAACAGTGTGCTTTAACCCATTATTTAAACACAACATAAAATATTACTTATATATTCACATTTTTTCTTTCTATGTTTGTTTGTTTTTCCATGCACCACACAAGAGATACTGAAGTACTGGTATGTAAATATGCATGTTGGTGTATGTTTGTAAAAATCAACATTTAACTAATAATAAATAAATGACAAGATTTCTTAGCAGTTCCATGTTATTGTTTACTCAGAAGTTTATGCATATAAAATACATGTAAAACATATTTGTTAGTGTTCAACTAATATAAAACACAATATTTGTTATTCACCTGTATAGATCACATTAATTGTCATATCCAGCTTAATTATTATATATTAATAGGTATTAATCTTATCAATTCAATTCAATTCAATTCATCTTTATTTGTATAGCGCTTTTACAATGTAGATTGTGTCAAAGCAGCTTCACATGCATTATAAAAAATTGAAACAGTGTCAGTCCAGTTTTCAGTTTATCACATCTGTCATGTGAATTATTTGCTGCATCCAAAATGTTTACTGTCAGTAGATACTTTGTAACTTACTCTATGAATGTTAAAAAGTATCATCTAGAATATGAGTGTTTGTCTGATTCAAATTTAGATGCATCATTTTAAGAAATTGAAAAAATTTTAACAGATATCAACAATGCTGATTGTGTGCAAAACAAAAATAAACACAACATATGTACAATACCACGTTTTAATAAATGACACCTGAAACAGACCTTTAATATCTGAAATACACACAAAAAAATTGTATTTTAAAGTATTTTCATTTGGGCAAAAATGTTATTTGAAACATTTTTGTTGTGCTTTTAGTTTTTTTTCTGTTTTAATTTAGTATTTTAGATAAATACCTTAATATTGTGCTTTTCTTCATGTAAACAAACCTATGTTTGCTTAGCTGTCAGTGTAAATGGTTTATTGAAAATGTTCCCATATTTCTCTGTCCATGCATATTCTGTGTTGCAATTTGCAGTTATAATAAATAATTAAATAATTAATATTGTTTATATTAATTCTTTTTATTAATTGTTTATAATAATTAAATAGTTTTATAAATCATAATTTACTCCTAATGTTTGCAAATAAAGTGACTTTTTATAGTCTGTGATTGATAGATTGTATTTACAGCAAAAAATGTATTCTGAATGATTTTTGGTGCAGTGATACATGAAAGTGATTCTTCGAATCAAAAATACTCTTTAATTAACATTATTTTGTCTGTAACAATAATTTCAAACAGCCAGCCAATTTCATCAGACTCTTTTGGTAAAACTGACTGTATAAGCTGCATGTAATAAATTAAAATAACATAAGTAAATAGCCATTATTGACACATGTTTGGTCAGATGTTTTACTTTTTGAAGGGATTTTGAAGTATATTTTGAAGTACATTTTAGGTCAGTGCTACAAATAGTTTTTTTCTAATTACATGTTGCTCTTTAATTGTAAATATCAAACTTAATTAAAGCCAAATGATGCTAATTATTGACTGGAAGTTGCAGTTTTCTCTTACCGTCAGCAGGTGGCAGCGTTTCCTAATTTCTCTTCAATAAAGCCCTGCAGTTTGAGTTCCGGATGTTTCTTATGCTGCACATTTCATTCTCATTTGTTGATGTGATGTCGTCGTTTTATTACGCTTTTAATGGTTCATTTTCATGTCATAAGGATACAGAAAACCTATTGTGGTCAAGTTTTTAATCAAAATTTTATTTATATAAGAAAGTAACCAATTATAGACTACTTCAACTTTAAAATACTCGACCAGGAGGGATCACGGGAGCTGAAATGCCTGGAAACCATTACAGTTATTGAGATTATTATCTGTCATGGTAAGTGTGTGTGTTCTTGTTAAACTTAACAATGTGAATAACACCAAATCTGCACAAGGATAGTAACATACTGACAGACATGTCGCCTTCAGGCCTTTCAGACGCACCTAAACAGAAGGTAAAGTCTAGAAGGGATACAGCTGTGGATCGTTTTTGTGAATCTGTACAACAATAATTACTATTTTATGTAACCATGGGTAGTTTACTGGGTAATTTTATGAACAATACTCGATTTAATTACATTTTTTACATTACTTTGATAGGGGTATGCATTAATAAAACACAATTTAATGTGTAATTAGTAATAATTCGGTCGTAGGATTCAGTATGTTCACAGTAATGTAACTCGTGTTGTTGTTGCCATGGTGTGTTTTAGGAATGAAACCCCATATAAGGCAGCTTTACCACTCCATCGCTGACCTGTTCAACACACACCACTTTAACATACACTGTAAAATCCTGAACAAACAGCTAGAGAGGAAAGAATGTCTTATTGGTCACCAAAATCACACATTACTCCCGTCCTGACCTTAATATCCGAGTAATGCTTTCAAATATTTTCCATTGAATGATAATTTATCATGAGAAAAATGCAGTTGTTTTAGTCTTTCCAAAATGAGATGCACTGATTTAATGATAATGATTTACATGTATATACAGTACTGTTGAAGGTAAAATTAGGGCTGCACCATATTGGAAAAATCTGGCATTGCAATATTTAATTTAGCTGCGAATTATATTTATGAATAAAATTTTGGCAGATGACTCGAATAGCTGTATTTGGGATGAAATCATTCACTTAGATTGGAATAAGCTTGTAGAGGAGTGATTTAAAGAAATTCCAAGAATAAATGAATAAGACAAAAATTAAATAAGTAGTTGTATATTCAGGTACAGTATTACGATACGATATTATAGTGATATTTTGCCCCTGATAATGATAGATCATGATATCAGCAATATATCACAAGAAAACCATCCACATTGTATCATGATATTTGTAAATGAATAGGGAAAAATGCATAAAAAAGTTATTAAATGTATTTCTTTTATTAACAGCACATATATTTCTTAGAATTGCAACATTAACCGCCATAACGGGAGGCGCCACCTCATGCATAGCGCTATTTTGTCCTGAATGATCAAATGTAATGTAAAATGTAAACTCTGTACATTCTTCATTGCTGATCAACAGTAATAATCCCAACTCCACATTGCAGATGCTGCGATGTGACTATTGCGAATGCACACATAGCGATATTGATGCTGAAACGATGCAGTCAAAATTATTATTAGTCCTACTGTGATTTTTATTTCCTAAAAATATATTGTAAGTGCTGTTAAACAGATAAGATTTTAAACAAATTTTTAAACAATATATAATATATTCTTTAATCTTTGCATTACAGTACGTAATATTATACTAAATATTTTGCAAGAGACTAGTATTCATTTTAAAGTTCTTTTTAAAAGTTTAATAAGGTTAATTATAAAAGTATAAGCTTGCAAAGATTGTTAACACAGTTAGTAGGATCATATCAGACCCCCAGAAGCAGCTTATGGAACTGTATATATAAACCAGACCAGACAAAAAGCCTCACAGATTTCAGGACTCCACACGTCCTCTTTATTATGAATTTGAAAAGCTTCCTTCTGGTAGATGATCTAGAGTACCCACAGCAAAAACAAATATTTTTAAGAAATATTATATTGAACAAATGACCATGAAGTAGTTTGTATGTTATTCTGTGACACTGTGAATCTGTCAACATAGGCTGGAAACGTAGCCCTATATACATTTCTGGAGATCAAGAATTATTTAGCCAGAAGTACATATGGCTGGATTTCGTCTTTAAATCGAACGCTACATGGTGGTATGACGCCATTCCTTTTCATGCTGATCGCTCACCTACATGTGGACGGCTTTCCCGCTGTTACCAGTTTGTCCAATGGCTTGCAGTGTACGTTGGCGGACTTGAGACGCAGAAAAGAGTTGACCAGGACAACGATGTTCGAGTCCGGAGAAGAACAGTTCCAGAAAGATGAAAACAGAGGCCAAAAAATAAATAAGCAAGTAAATAACAGGGTGAGAATGTGGTAACATCTGAAAACGTGGTAAAAATCAGACGAGGGCTTTTGTTTCTTTTGATTGCTTTTGAAAACTCTGTTGGGTTTAGGGAAGGGGGTGGGTGGGTCAATCGGTGCTTTTGAAAACACTATTGGTTGGGTGGTTTGGATGATGTGTTTGTGAACAGAAGAGCGAAACCAAAAAACACCCAGCTGGATACTACAGAGTCCAGACAGCCTATAACAGGGGTGTCCAAACTCGGTCCTAGAGGGCCGGTGTCCTGGAGAGTTTAGTCCTCCAGGACCATGTGTGAACACCCCTGGCCTATAACAAGCGAAACACAGCATCACGTTCTCTCTCATTTACATGCATACACATACACACACACAGACATAGACAGCACCCAGGCGGATGTGCGCGTGCTCGCTCGCTCGGGCGTTATATTGTAAGACCGCCCCCTCCTGTTCAAATTACACCAGAGTTACCGACCGATCCCGGGATTTATTCGGAAATGTATTCCCGCGACGCAAGAAATCTGGTCGGGTCCCGCGGCTCCCGCGGTACAGCCACTGGAATGCAGACCTCTACCTCCTGGGACATATTTGGTGCTCTCCAGAAATGTATATAGGGGTACATTTTCACAATGAGCCTAGGTTGGAATCTGTTTCATAGGCAGGGTTGTTTGTTGGTAATCTGTGGTGTAGGACGCTTTGTGTTTGTGCTTTGTGTTTGTGTTTTATACTTGTGATGTTTGTGGGATGTTTAAGTAACATTTTGTGAGGCCAAAAACGAATTTCCACGTGTGGACTAGGGCTGTGCAACAAGGACAAAATAATCATATTGCGTTTTTTTTTTTTTTTTTGAACGAATATTGCGTTTGTGATTTTATTTGCGATTTTGCCAACTGTTTTTGCTTTTTCAAACGTGCTACACACACACAAATTCTAAATATATTCAGTGCACAAGAAGTGCAGAACAAAACATTTCACAATGAAATAACAGAGAATTAAGTTTAATAAATAAAACTGTAGTAAAATTGTCTTTAAAACAGACAACAAAAAATAAATGGTGATGAACTAACCTCAACACATACTGTACACAGTAGCACTCACTGCTTGATCAACAAAACTGTAATAAACTGTGTTAAAAACAGACGACATGAAGAAATAAAGATGAACTAACCTCAATTCCAGTCAGAACAATAAATAAAAACTAACGTCAATCAAAACCACCTATTCGCTTCTCCCGTTCAACTTCGTCGTGTGTGGAGTGAGCTCTGATTGGTTAACATCTTTCTCCCGCTCAGCTTAGCTGTAATTGCCCGGTGTGCTGCGTCAGCTCTGATTGGGTAACATTAAAATCATGCGCACAAGAACGTGAACAAAAATCAAAATAAATTAATAGATAAAATTGCAGCCTTTGCGATTTACAAATTGCATGTGCTTAAATCGCAATTTTTTTGTGACTGCGGTTAATTGCACAGCCCTAGTGTGGACAATAAAGACTTCTGATTTCTGAACTAACTAGGTTAACTAATAAGCAGGCAGGGTGACAAGGTGAGTATCAAGATCGCCTCACAGCAAGAAGGTCGCAGGTTTGAGTCCCGGCTGGGCCAGTTGTCATTTCTGTGTTGAGTTTGCATGTTCTCCCTATGTTGGTGCGGGTTTCCTCCAGGTGCCCCGTTTTCCCCCACAGTCCAAACACATGCGCTGTAGGGGAATTGAATAAACTAAATTGGCCATAGTGTGTGTGTGTGTGTGTGTGTGTGAGTGAATGAGTGTGTATAGTTGTTTCCCAGTACCGGGTTGCAGCTGTAAGGGCATCCGCTGTGTAAAACAAATGCTGGAATAGTTGGCGGTTCATTCCGCTGTGGTGACCCCTGATAAATAAAGGGAATAAGCCAAAGGAAAATGAATGAATGAATGAATGCTTGGTCCTGTTTACATATAAATATTAAGTTAACACAATTGTACTTTTTTTTTTCTCTCCTTTGAAACAGCCATACTCTAATATTGCAAATTAAATAAAATATTTGTAAAGAAATAAAGAAAAATAATAACACTCAGATAATTGTGAAATCTGCATTATCATCTCATGCATCAGATTAATCTCGTCTCCTCGACCCGTCTCTTGTAGGTTTCCATGGGCGACCCTGCAGGTGAATTATGGTCTGTTTGCAGAGAGAGATTCCAGAATGGGTGTGTTTGCGTAAGGAGCCCCAGTTTCCCGCTCGCGCTCAGCTCTTATTGGGATCATGAGCTCACGGATGCTGCATCCTGAATCCTGGATGTTCTCCGCCGATAAGCTTCATCCATGGATACATCCTCTCAATGGCGGATTTCAAGGGTACTCACGTTATCCAAACACTCACAATGCAGTTACCATGACAACCAGTATAAACACACCGGACACCACATACAAGAGCACACATGAAATTATTGCACATTTATGTTTAATGACACTTGCAACAGGTGAATCATGAGAAAACAGTTTTGCGTAATATTGTTTATCTATTATCTATTATTTATTAACTATTTTAATTAATATGTAAACAGTATAACATCCAAATTAATCATTTTTAACCAATTCCTAAACATGTCTGAATAAAAAAATTTAATTATATTTTGCATAAATAAAATTATGCTTATTTTAAGATAAGTTTTGTATTAAAATTGTAAGTCCAAGGCACTTGAAATTTTTTTTAAGCCTTTATTACTTTTTTAAAGCCTTTTTTAAGCCTTTTTTGCTTTTACTTTTTACTTTTTTTAACGATTGAAGTAACGATCTTTATCCTGATGAAGGCAAGTGTTTGCTGAAACGCGTAGGTTTTAATCGAATAGCCATGGAAATAAAAGCTTTTTAAATAATTTTTCACTTTTTTTTGAGTGCCTTGGACTGATAATTATGCTGTTTATCTTTATCCATTACCCAAAGCAGGGCACGCAAAATCTGGTAGCCCGAAGTCTCGGGGCTATTGTTTTTTCAGTCTGGCTACCAAAATCTACCTACACCATGCCAGGAAGGCTATCTAGATAGCCCGCCAGGCATGGTGTTGATAGATTTTGGTAGCCCGACTGAAAAGAACGACTTCGGGCTACCAGATTTTGCGTGACCTGCAAAGAGCACCGACACATTAATTACCCCTGAAGCACTTTTTGTTTGATTTTGGATCAATTTTGCAATGTTTTGACTGCAATCTGTGCTCACACTTTACAATAAGGTTTAATAATATTTATGGTTTAACAAATAGTTCGTTTTAATGTATTTACTAACATGATCTAAGTATGAACAATACTTGTACAGCATTTATTAATGAAGGTTCATTCATTCATTTTCTTTTCGGCTTAGTCCCTTTATTAAATCTGGGGTCGCCACAGTGGAATGAACCGGCAACTCTTCCAGCATATGTTTTGCGTAGCGGGTGCCCTTCCATCTACAACCCATCTCTGGAAAACATCCATACACAAACATACACTACAAACAATTTAGCTTTCCCAATTTACCTATAGCACACGTCTTTGGACTTGTGGGGGAAACCAGAGGAAACCCACGCGACCACGGGGAGAACATGCAGAAATGCCAACTGACCCAGCCGAGGCTCAAACCAGCGACCTTCTTGCTGTGAGGCGATCATGCTACCCACTACGCCACTGTGGCGCCCTAATGAAAGTTCAACATTTACTAATTAATAAAATGCTAAATTAACATGAGCTAACAACGAATGACTTTATTTTTATTAGCTAATGTCAGCAAAGATTAATAAATACTATAATAAATGTAATAGCTGCAATAATAAACAGTATTACCAGGGCTGGATTAAGAGCATATTGGGCCCTGGGGCTATAGCAAACCTAAGGGCCCCATTTATTTTATTGCCTCAAAAGTTTTTTTCTCTTCTTTTGCTATTATTATTAGAAATTTGCTAATTAACATTAATCCACTATTGATTTATATTTGATTATTAGAAATGTTTTCTTTTTTACTAAAGTACACTCTCAGAAATAAAGGTATGCGAGCTGTCACTGTGGTGGTACTTTTTCAAAAGGTACAAATTTATACCTAAAAGGTCCATATTAATACCTCGAGGGTACATATTAGTACATAAGAAGTACAAAAGTGTTCCTCTTTAAATTTTAAGGTATTATTAAATACTTCTGAGGTACCAATATGGACCCTTTAAGTACAAATGTATAACTTTTGAAAAGATACCACCCCAGTGACAGTTCTCGTACCATTATTTCTGAGAGTGTAGGCGTATAAGGATACAAAATTAATCACATAACATAAACTTCAGATCTTAAAAAGGCTGGCAAAATTCAGCTAAAAAACAACACACATTTGCAATACTTCCTAAATGAGTGCTTCACAATAAATATTTTAAATAGGATTATCTTTAAAAAGTTTGATAATTTCCCATTTGGTCTTAAGTCAATCAATTACAGATGGTTAGCACGCTTTTTTCCTCAGATATACTGTCTGATGAAAGCCAGCGCCAATATTTCATTGCTCTTTTTTTATAAGGGGAAATTCATTCAAGAGCTATTTGACTTGGTTGCACCCTTTTTTAGTTGTGGGAGGATAGGATTGTGTACGCAGCCGAGACTGCGGCTCAGTTATGAGTCCATACAGAATGATTTCACCTATTCTGACGTCTGTTAATGCACATTAATAACTGATACTGTTTAAATTAAAAATTTGTCTTTGACGCACTTGGCTAGTTTACCTGTGACTGGACCATTCTCGTGGTAGAGACGAAATAAGGAACTGTGCTGGGAAATAAGGGAGTTTCCTGGGAAAAAATAGGACATCTTAGTCACCCTTATGGGGGATTAAAAAGGGATATACAAAACTAAGCAAAAGCAGCTCCGAGGCGTAGTTTAACGGCGTCACTGTTTTTGAACAGCAGCAAGCCAAAAGGAAATCTTCACATAATCGGCATGCAAAAGCATAACGCAAAGAAGTGTTTACCACATCATGACGCAAATTAGTTTATCAGCCAATCAAGAGCCCCGTCTTTCCGTGGGCCCTGTGGCTTCAGCCCCATCTAGCCCTTACGTTAATCCGGCTCTCAGCATTACAGTTTATTAGTTATTAATAATAGTAAACAGTTTATTTCTTGCTCATGTTATAAATCGCATTAATTAATAGAACGTTATTGTAAATAATTCATATTATAACGATTATTTATTTATTTGTTTGTTTATTTGTTTGTTTGAATATAATTATTTATTTATTATTTGTTTGTTTGTTTGTTTATTTGTTTGTTTGAATATAATGTTTATTTATTTGTTTGTTTGTTTGTTTGAATATAATGATTATTTATTTATTTGTTTGTTTGTT